>SJYO01033645.1:45441413-45674907 GCA_006410555.1 Capra ibex | reverse complement strand
AGGTATCAAGTAGTCCGTGAGATAGATAGTCTAGATCCGGGAATTTAGATAAAGAGTGAAGGTGACATATTAGTATTCCCTAAACTAAATCCAGTATGGACTTACCAGATCGCCAAAAGGGATGAAAGAAGTTAAACTCAGACTTAAACCATTATTCCTCAAGTACTAGACTCGGTGTCAGTCGAGGGCCAGAACAAAAACAACTGACATATCTCGAAGAGGTAGAAACCGACGTTTCTTATATTAGTTAGACTAAAACCACAACTGGTAGACATCTGGTACACATCTCAGAAGAGAACACAACAACCTTCTCCCACAAACGATACTGGTCACGTAAAAGAACCGTTTTGAGATAATCAGAAACGGGACGAAGTAAGGCGTAAGGTTCCGGTTTAAACGGACAATGAGGTCCACAAAGAACTGAAGGATGAAAACGTAAGGTCAGGGGATATTACTTTTCCTGTAGAAAAAACCCACAATCAAGATTTTCCAGAACATCCAGAAGTATTTTGGCAAGTTGAAGTCGAAGAAGTAGTAATGACCAACCTCGTATCTGAACCTATTGACACTACAACTTACCAAACGGAACCTCTACTTGTCTCTAGTAAGACAGCAAAAACTCTAACGTAGGTTCATGACGTAAAGCCTGAGAAAACAACTGGTACTACCGATGAGGTAAAGAAGACTCCCTAAGGACGGGTGTCATCATCTATATTACCAGTAGACTCAATTTAAGTGGGTAACGTCAGGTAAAATCAAACGACTAAGGATCTTACAGCTGCAAGTGAGAACAGTAGAGAACAAACTGGTGAAGGTTAAACGGAACTAAGTACCTGGACTGTAAGGTCCAAGGATACGTTATAACGAGAAATGTCATAGCCTAGTAATCTTCGTTTTAGGTCGTTGTCACCTAGGCAGGATAACGTCAAGTATCACACCGTTACCTTGAGTAGGAGAACGAACCGAGGGGGACACTCCCAAACGTCCTACCCTCCGTCCCGACACCCACGTCCCCTCCCTCGCCTATTACCCTTGTTAGAAACACCATTCACAACCTATGTCATATTATGGACCCAATCTTAGATATTTTAGATACAAGACACAAACATTCACCGAACGATAAATATGTGTAAAATACTTTCAATAAATGAATGTTCTCCCTTAGAAAGATGTCACGTTGACTACCAACGGAAATGGTCGACTTCAGTGGTCTGTGTTTTACGAATACCAGGAGAGAAATCTCGGTCTCCGTCACTTTGCGAGTTCAGAGTCGTGTGGTTTACAGTGTCACTGATCGTTTCGTGTTATGTGAGTTTAGAGTTTCGTAATTACGTTTCACATAAATAAGAACCGAGAGTCGTTCAACTCAAACATAACTCCTTATTAATCATACATATAGGAGTGTTCTTTTACGGTAGTAAAAAATATCAAAAGTCTTCTGACGAATGTAAAGTCATAAAAGATCCTTTAAATTGTAGTGAGACATGGTAAACGACCCCGCAAAAACATCTTCGGTAGTCCATAGGGAAGAAAGGATCGTTTACATGAAGTCTGAGGAGGAAGGAAATAGGGAAGGAGACTTTGAAAGTCACGTAGACTAAAGTGGAGATTAGAACAGGGTTTGGTAATCCTGTCCAGATACCTTGTGTTTCTCAAGGACACCAAACGTAATATCGGAGGTCGTGGATGTTTCGTTCAATCAGATAAAGACAAAACAGGAAGTTTATACTAATTGGCATAAATCTATCAAAATCACGAAGGGTCTCTTGGTGGTCTTGTTATATAAATATATGGATTACAAACTAAACACAATTTCCAATTGTCTCGTAAATGAATGGAATAAGGTAAGTCGGGAGGAATCGGGTTCATTTCTTAAAGACGGGGAATCTATTCTTACCTCGGAAGTCCCGACTTTGATATTATTCTTACATTAATAAAGTCACTTTCATCCTCTGAGAAAGAAAATTGTGTAATCTTATCAGAATGAACCTTAATAATCCAATTTCACGTGTTCGTCTCGGGTCACGATTCTATTTATAAATAACTTACTGGTGTGACAATCAACCCGTAAAAGAAAATCTATGATTTTGACGATTAGGTTAAAACTTACGGGAAAACAATAATTAGGAACAGGTTGTGTTATAACAATTTTTCTTTGGTCCATAGAAAAGTGACTTCCTGTATCTTTCACAAAGAACATACTCTAATTCGTAACCTAAAAAGTAAACTCACGTACACACTTACACAAAATGCAATCAGTGGATTATTTAAAACACGTAACGAATTAGTAACCTAACTTAATATACGTAATCTTGAGAACTCTTCCTTTTCAAAAATCTTTGAGAATAATTCACAAGACAAAGGTGACAAAAATGTCTAAAAAAAAAAGATACACTAAAGAAAAAAATGTAACTGACTTTAATAAGAGTGACACGAGTCCGGGTCGAAAGGGAGAGGATAGTTTTTCTCGGAAGAGAAAGATTGATCAAATGGAACTGTTGAAGAGTAAACTTTCGAGTGAAAAGAAATAAGAGGTGTGTTATTAGGATTAAAAGAAAAACAAGGAATGTTAAAAGGTAAGGAATCAAAAAAGTAACAAAGAGACTCGGTATTTTGAGGTAGAATTTGAACTTAAAGAAAATTGACAAAATTAATACAATAGTACAGACAAATGTTTAAACTTAATTACTTCAGTTTAAAGCCAAAGCAACACAAAATTCACAAGATTTTATTGTAAAGTCGGTACCTTTGTTTCTTCAGAAAAGGACGGCTCCTTATTTTAATCGTCACCTAACCAAAAACCTTTCTCCGGTGTTCCTACAGTGGCAGAAACAAGGACGAACCTCCTTTCTCGTCAGGGCCGGGCTACGCGAATAATGTCCACTCGGGCACTTGAAGGCGCGTGTGGACTCGGTCGCAGAGTCGCCTATTAGGTACACAGACGGTGTCAAATGAGTCAGGGACCACCCTGTAATAAAAGATCAAATTTTTGATAGACCAATACAATTGATTTGTCATTAAGAACGATCAATTCGGAAAAAAAAAGAATGAAACGTTGAAAAATAAAGTTTAAAACATTTTTAAGACTGGAAATCTCTGTACAATCCTCAGTCCTCCGGATCTAAGTTTAAGGACCGTGAAACTCGTCGTGTGACTGGGAAGACCCGAGGTCAAAAGAGTAGACGATATACTTTGATCCGTTATTAGTTTTCTGGGACTACGACCCTTTCTAACTTCCGGCCTTCTCTGCCCCTGTTGTCTCCTACTCTACCAACCTACCGTAGTGGCTGAGTTACCTGTGCTCAAACTTGAGGTCCTTTATCCCTTCGGGCCGTACGACGTCAGGTACCCCAGTGTTGAATCGCTGACTTATTGTCGGCACTGACGTCTCGTCTTTTTGGGGATCCCAGTACGACAGACCACAGTTCATCTCCTTTACTAAGTTAGGGTTATTTTATAGGTACAAAACGTAATAGAACATTAAAAATTTACATACTCAAAGTCCGTCTCCACAGGGGACATTGACAATTAATAACGACGAGTTGTAAAACGAGTCCAGTCACCAAGTAGTTGGGGAGGACGGGGAAAGACGTGGATTGTAATTGTTTTGACTCCTTGGGCACACTTCCTTCGATGTGACAAGTTTATTCTTTGGTTACCTCACTGGTGGGTGGTGTATGAGGTTCCCTTTAAATTCTGAAATAAAAAGAGATATTAATAATTGAATCTTATTCTTGGACATCTGTTCAATACTACCTCGGGTCTCAGTACCTTAGCCTGGGATCGGATACATTTGACATTTCACCCTTCCAACCCCTATTAAGTCAGTCGTCATGGTTCTGTGACCTATTGAGAAACCTTTTTTATACGCATAAATCTAGGAATAGAATGTGGTATATTGTTATTTAACGTCGACCAACTTCTTAATTAACAGTTTTTAGAGGTAGTCACTAATATTTATCAGAAACTTACCGACCCATTCTGGAAGGATTTAAATTTTCAAAATCTTCTTTAATACTACCCTTTCTATCTAAATTAACCTAGTTTGAAGACACAAAGTCCTTTAAAAGAACTTTTATTCGTTCTTTTTATGTTGTTTATTTCTTAGGTGTAGGTATTGTATTTTTCTTGAGAATGTGTAACTATTTTTGTCATGTGTAACTAATTTTTGTCATATAAACCTTCTTACATTTACGGTTTATTCTCCCCCTTTTTACAAGTTGGAGTAATCATTTATTTACGTTTAAATTTACTGAAAAAAAAAATTGGGTAGTTTAATCGTCCCTAATTTTTGAACTATTATGAGTCACGGACCTCCCTCAATGAACATGTGACGATACCTTTGTATCTACAATGTTGGAAAGACCTTTTCAAACCAGAATTTTGCAATTATGAACTTAGATGATCAGGGGGAAGATCCTTATTACGGGGTCTTTTATTTGTTTCCATGTCCCCTCTTAAAAACTGGTGTTTCTATAGGTCACATTATAATGTATATTATCTTTTTTTTTACCTTTATTTGGTATGTAATTAATCTTTTTACCGAATCATTTATTTATATATAGATATACTATCTTATACATCATAATCTTATAAATCCGTCTTAAAAATTACTAGAGTCTCTTACGAGAAAATGAAATTCCGTCCAAAACAATAAAATACCCACACATGTGTATATACATGTATGTATTATGTGTGTATATCTTCTTTTTTATATATCTTTTACTAATCTTCCTTTATATGGTTTTATAATTGTCATTAACGGAGACCCAGTACAGAATACTTCAGAATAAAAGAGGGACGAAGAATCATGAAAAAGAAAGGGTTAAAAACTGTCCTTTGATATTACGTAATTATTAGTCCCCCTTCTATTTGACTTTTTCTTTTTCGTTATAAATTTGTACATTTACTTTCGAAGAACTCACACTTTCCTTATACTCTAGGTTTTCTTTCCTCTTACCATTACGAGTCACACTCTACACCGACTCAAATTAGAAATTCTATGATCGTGTAGTCAAGAGACCTTGAGTAGTCATACGTAAAATGAAACACTTTACACATGGTGATAACAGTCTCCGACAATCCACAAAAGAGGAGGTCCATTATTAAGAGAACTGATTTTGACAGTTGTTCCATTATTGACCATTCAACTTATCAGGTCACAAAAAAGTGATATGGTTTTATTCTTTGAACTATTCTTTATAAATACGGTCCAACCTACTGAGTGTTCGACCTTATTTCTAAAGATCCCCTTTATAGTTGTTGAAGTCTATACGTGTACTATGGTGAGATTACCGTCTTTCGTTTCTCCTTGACTTCTCGGAGAACTACTTCCACTTTCTCCTCTCACTTTTTCGACCGAATTTTGAGTCATAAGTTTTTTGCTTCTAGTACCGTAGGTCAGGATAGTGAAGTACCGTTTTTCTACCCCTTTTTCACCTTTGTCACTGTCTGAAATAAAAGAACCCGAGGTTTTAGTGACGTCTACCATTGACGTCGGTACTGTAATTTTCTACGAACGAGGAACCTTCTTTTCGATACTGTTTGGACCTGTCGCATAATTTTTCGTCTCTGTAGTGAAACGGTTGTTTCCAGGTATATCAGTTTCGATATCAAAAAGGTCATCAGTACATGTCTACACTTTCAATCTGGTATTTCTTCCGACTCGTGACTTTTAACTACGAAAGTTTAACACCACGATCTCTTCTGCTAACTCTCAGGGAATCTGTCTTTCCTCTAGTTTAATCAGTTAGGATTTCCTTTAGTTGGGACTTATACGTAACCTTACTGACTACGACGTCGAGGTTATGAAACCGGAGGACAACGTTTCTCGGTCGAGTAACCTTTTCTGGGACTACCACCCTTTCTAACTCCCGTCACCCTCTTCACCCCCCCACCCCGCCCCTCTGTCTCCTACTCTATCAACTTACCGTAGTGACTGAGTTACCCGTACTAAAACTCGTTTAAGACCCTCTTTCACTTCCTCTCCCTTCGGACCGTACGACGTCAGGGACACCAGTGTTTCTTGACCTGTCCTGAATGACCGACTTTGTTGTCGTTCTTTATAACATTTCAAAAGTCTATGTCTAACTTCGAACGAGAAATCGACCCGAAGGTGACTAACTTGTTTATAATTTGTTTACTCGTGTTCTGACAATAGTTCATGACACGATCCTTGATCTCTAATTTAATTAAATGGTCGATCTGACTTAAGTATAAATAAATTCAATCCTGATAAATAGGATTAATTAATAGTGATTAATAGAAGGATTAATCACAGGAAAATTAGAATCGACCATTTCTTTAAGTTTAATTCGTTCTACCACTACTGAAAATCCGATGGCAGAATGAGGAGGTCAGTGAAGGTCCTAGGTCCGTATAACATGTACTTATTTGTGAGGGTGTCTATTTCCCGGTGTCTAATACGTACTTGTCACGTATTTGACCTGTCACTTATTTGACCTTCTGGAGTCTTATGTGTAGAAATTGATCGAAGGTATAAGGAAAGTGGCAGTAAATAACTCATAAGAATAGACTCAGGACTACTACCCATGTGACTATTTACTCTACAGTTCCCCGTAGAGTTTTATAAACATCCCCCATGTGCGTTATTGATATTATACCGTTTAGGACACCGACTCTGACCCGAAAAATAGAATAAAACCAAAAGATACTAAAAGTTTTCTCTAGTTTTTAATGTACGTAGATAATTCCTGATCTAGACTATCTGTTCTCACGGACTACTTGATACCTACCTCTAAGTACTGCAACATATCCTCTGTCTCTCGTTCTGGTAGGGGTTCTTTTTCTTTACGTCTTTTCGTTTTACCGACAGACTCCTCCGGAATGTTTATCGACACTTTTCTTCTCTTCGTTTTTCGTTTCCTCTTTTTCTTTCTATATTCGTAGACTTACGTCTCAAGGTTTCTTGTCGTTCCTCTCTATTCTTTCGGAAGGAGTCACTAATCACGATTCTTTGTCTCCTTTGCTTATCTTACCTTTCTGATCTCTAGAGAAGTTCTTTTAATCTCTATGGTTCCCTTGTAAAGTACGTTTCTACCCGAGTTATTTCCCGTCTTTACCTCCCTGGATTGTCTTCGTCTTCTACAATTCTTCTCCACCGTCCTTATGTGTCTTCTTGACATGTTTTTTCAAGAAGTGTTGGGTCTAGTAGTGCTACCATACTAGTGAGTGGATCTCGGTCTGTAGGACCTTACACTTCAGTTCACCCGGAACCCTTCGTATTGATACTTGTTTCGATCACCTCCACTATCTTAAGGTCAACTCGATAAAGTTTAGGATTTTCTACTACGACACTTCCACGACGTGAGTTATACGGTCGTTTAAACCTTTTGAGCCATCACCGGTGTCCTGACCTTTTCCAGTTAAAAGTAAGATCAGGGTTTCTTTCCGTTACGGTTTCTTACGAGTTTGATAACGTGTCAACGTGAGTAGAGTGTGTGATCATTACGAATTTTAAGAGGTCGGTCCGAAGTCATTATGCACTTGGGACTTGAAGGTCTACAAGTTCGACTTATAAATCTTTCGTCTTCTTGGTCTCTAGTTTAACGGTTGTAGACGACCTAGTAGTTTTTTCGTTCTCAAGGTCTTTTTGTAGATAAAGACGAAATAACTGATACGGTTTCGGAAACTGACACACCTAGTGTTATTTGACCTTTTAAGACTTTCTCTACCCTTATGGTCTGGTGGACTGGACGGAGAACTCTTTGGATACACGTCCAGTCCTTCGTTGTCAATCTTGACCTGTACCTTGTTGTCTGACCAAGGTTTATCCTTTTCCTCATGCAGTTCCGACATATAACAGTGGGACGAATAAATTGAATATACGTCTCATGTAATACTCTTTGAGACCCGACCTTCTTCGTGTCCGACCTTAGTTCTAACGACCCTCTTTGTAGTTATTGAAGTCTATCAGTCTACTGTGGTGGGAAGTCCGTCTTTCACTTCTTGTTGATTTCTCGGAGAGTTACTTTCACTTTGTCCTCTCACTTTTTCAACCAAATTTCGAGTTGTAAGTCTTTTGATACTAGTACCGTAGGCCAGGGTAGTGAAGTCCGTTTATCTACCCCTTTGTCACCTTTGTCACGCGTTTTAGTGACGTCTACTACAAACGTAGGTACTTTAATTTTCTGCGAATGAGGAACCCTCCTTTCAATACTGGTTGGATCTGTCGTATAAGTTTTCGTCTCTGTAATGAAATGGTTGTTTCCAGGTAGATCAGTTCCGATACCAAAAAGGACAACAGTACATACCTACACTCTCAACCTGATACTTCTTTCGACTCGCGGCTTCTTAACTACGAAAACTTGACACCACAACCTCTTCTGAGAACTCTCAGGGAACCTGACGTTCCTTTAGGTTGGTCAAGTAAGATTTCCTCTAGTCAGGACCCACAAGAAACCTTTCTTACTACGATTTCGACTTTGAGGTCATGAAACCGGTGGAGTACACTTCTCAACTGAATAACCTTTTCTGAGACTACGACCCTCCCTAACCCCCGTCCTTCTCTTCCCCTGCTGTCTCCTACTCTACAAACCTACTGTAGTGACTGAGTCATCTGTACTCAAACTCATTTGAGGTTCTCAACCACTACCTGTCCCTCCGGACCTCACGACGTAAGGTATCCCAGCGTTTCTCAGCCTATGATGACTCGCTGACTTGACTTGACTTGACTTGACTAATCAACTTCCTGTGTCACAAATCACTCTCGAGCGATTTGTGACACGATCCACGAAAGTGTGGACTATTGAGTAATTAAGGAGTGTCGGATACTTGTCGTAAACTCTTGCATTTCTTCGTCCGAGTCATTCTGATGTCAACGATCTATCTCTCTCACCGTCTTGGACTCTACATAGTACTCAAGGTCTGAGACTTGTGAGTATGAAGATGAAGAGATGGTGAAAAGATTTGGTTTCAAGACCAGGACTTGAGTAAAACAGACCCTGTAGTACTTTAGATGTACGGTTCAACTGGGTACAGTGGAGAGGCAGGGGATATGAGACGAGTATGAAGGTAGCACCGTTAATGTTTGGGTCGAACGCGTCGGATGTACGAACGGGTTGGGTCATTGTCTCCGGAGGAACTCCTCCCTTACAAGAAGTAAAACCTGCAGTAACTGTGAATCGTGTCGTGTATGGTGTCTCATCCGTACATCACTAATAGGTGACTCTTCTCTTTAAAAAGTCTTTAGTGATTGAGGTCAATCATTCGTGACTCCTCTTCACTCGGAAAAAATTTTTTATAATACTATAGACAGTCGAGTACGGGTCGTGAAACACGATCGTGAATGGTACCATCCTTCAGGCCCTAACTTTCTTGATTTCATCCTTCTTCCGTACCACTCCTCTGTCAAAATAGTAATTAGTTTTATACTCGAGACGATGGAAATTTTTGTGTTTTTGTTTTTTTGGGTTTTGTGATTGGTCAGTCATCTCAATCTTTCACGACTTTCTTACACGATTGGTTTCTCTTTTACTCGTAAGGGGACGGACAGGTAAAAATTAGTTACCGACAAAAGGGGTGCATTAGTGAAGATTAAAGAACGAGTCAGGTCGGGGTGTTCTGCCGACCAGAAACAATCATCGACAGAGTTGTCCTTTCTGTGTCTCGTGTCTTGCCGGAACAGGTCCTGTCGTGAACACTGAAGTGACGGACGAATGAGAAACTTTGAAAACGTAGACTTCTGGGAAGGGAAACGATGGAGCTACAGAAATGAAGAGTTTGAGGCGGTGGTAGTAGTGTAGGTGATCAATCTTTTTGTCGTGGTGTTTTATTTGTACCCCCTTTCTTAGACAACGAGTCTGCATTTGGGTGGTGTCGACGAAACAATCCTGTCACAGCACGATCCCTCCACACTCTTCGATCAAGTGACACATCTCGACCACCGAGGTCGATAGTTTCTTTTCGAAATACACTACTTTTAGTCTGAAACCAGTCAGTACAAAGTCAAAACACGAAAAAAATTTCAAAATGAAAAGTACAAAAAGTCCAAGTGAAAAAAACCGAAAAAATTTTGGAAAAAAATTAACTTTTAGGACTTCCTTTTGACAATGACCCTCGATGTTTAAACGAGGTAGATGTTTGATATTTAGTATTAGGGATTAATTTACCCACGTACGTAGGGCAAGTACAATATTTTTGACTGAAACATACTTTCAACACTCTACACAAAACATACATAAATAATGATTTTTAGGATGGGACTAATAAGAACGTCTAGTTCTTTAGGATGCATTTAATCTCTTCCTTTTTTAGGACCACAAGTGTGGAAGCGCTGCTCACGTCCCCTCCGCTCACCACACGATACTACTGTCCAAGTAGCACTTTGACCGGAAACTCAGCCTACCATATTAACACAGGTTACTATTGATGTCCCTAAACCGTTTACTCTTTGGTCTTACCTTTTTTAAGTATCTACTCGCTAATAATTACATAAGTAAACAGTTACTGTTCATTCATTTTGGTGAATGTCATTGTGACGAAGGGACGTTTAGACTCATAGAGACCGTCGTCCGATGTCTGAACAGAAAAACGGTGACTGGTCTGTATTCTGTCAAAGAAGGTTGGTAACTACAGGGGTGAGTAGGAGTCACCCTCAGTCTTTTACCGTCTCAGGACGGAATCCTCCGGGACACACTCTACGTGCGACGGGACTCACTGACTGTACGCCTCCGACCGGTGGAAGCCTCCTACGTTTACGTCTTGTGTGACTGGTGGTCTTGTGACGGAAAGTTTTAGATGAAATCTCGTAACTCTCGAATAAATTTATATACTAAAAAATTTTTATAACATCGTCACATTCTGATAAGTACTAATTTAACTATTACCTGTGCACTGTACGTGTTTCTACAGTCCAATTGACATAAATGGTTATACACCCTTTTCGAGTGGACGACTATTAGTTTTTACTTTTAATTTAGATGTTTCTCATATAAAAAGTGAGTCAATTAAGTGTTTTAATTTTTTGTATAAAAACATATACGGAATACGACAATAGTGACCTCTTCCTTTACCGTTGGGTGAGGTCATAAGAACGGACCTTTTAGGGTACCTGCTTCCTCGGACCATCCGATGTGAGGTATCCCAGTGTTTTTCAACCTGTACTGACGCGGAGAAGTGAAGTGATACGATAATTTCTGTATTACTTTGACTATTTAAACCCATACCAAATCGTCTTCAGAATTTTTATGGGAGAGTTTCGTTACCAGAGTAAAGAACCTTATATATTACTCCCTTTTTCCTTATAGTTTTTGCAAGTGAAGACATATAAATATTAACGTTTTTAAGTTTTTGTTGAGTTCCATGTTATGTCTTTAGTCAATGTAACGTCATGTAGAGGATCACTTTATAATAAGTCGATAAGTCTTTGTACCCTTTTGTAAACAATTTTTCGTTTCATATTTTAACGTAAACACGAACATTTCACGGCACACGTATCTCTTTTTATTGATTTTACGTTGTGTATTACCTTTTATTAATTCTAACACCCTAACTCACTCAAACAGAAGTTAAAAATTGGAAAATTATAATGGTATAACACGCATATTATTATCATTTGTAGTATCAACGAGTTACCATAATGAGTCCGTACAATTGTGAGGGAATCCTCAACTGTGTAATAAGTGTAACATGTCCATTTGCACCAAATCAAGTACAAGTCATTGTATTGATCATTATCTTGAGGAGTCAGTATTGGAGAATTGTCATAAGTACGGTACTTAAGAACGAAGGTAACCTGTCAGTTAGATTTTATTATTTAAATAAAGGAATTCTAGAAAAGATAGAGTCGATTCTTCATTGGAACAATATCACCCTTCTCTTACTACACCTCAACCTTTTTAACTTAGGACCAATACTGTACACTTGACTCTATTTTTATGAATCAAGTAGATTCGGATTCAATCTTTTCACATGAGTGGACACTTTGCCCTGATTAAGAAGTTCCCTAATAACGACCCTACTCTGCGTCGTTACACACGGCCCGTAGACTGCGTACGATCCCCAGGCCCAGTAAAGTCAGCCGGGTCATGAGAGAGGGTGGAGAGGGAAGACAGGAAGTCGACGAAGAGGACTGAGGGTGGACGGAGTATAACGAAGTGTTCTAATTACAAGAATTTCGGACAGGATTTTACGGTAACACTAGCAAAAGAATTCAGGAATGTTTTAGGGTACTCTTTTCCTTCTGAATTAATCTTGTACGATCCGGGTTTTGAACAAACTTAATTTTGTTTACGTTCAAGTCGAACTTTGTAAAATTAAAACAAAAGTAATTCTTTTGAAAAACATGACTAAAAAAAAATAGGATATTTACAACTTAGTTTTATGAACCTAATTTTAGAGTTTTATTTATGGAATCCCACTTATAAGAAATGTGACAGAAATTTTGATTTAACAGTTGGAAAATGAAATCTATATTAAAACATAATACAGGTACTGTCCAAGTACGGAGGTCTACTGGGAGAACCGTCTGTACCGGGTTCGGACCTATTAAAAGATTCCTTCTTTGGATAACAAGGACTTGTGTTTTTCGTCGGAACAGGCATACCATTGAAAGAAATATCATAGATTATTTACGGAAAGTATCGAGTTTGCCATTTCATAGACGGACGTTACGTCCTCTGGGCCCAAGTTAGGGACCTAGTCCTTCTAGAGGGTCTCTTTCCTTACCGGTGGGTGAGGTCATAAGAACGGACCTCTTACGGTACCTGTTTCCTCGGATCACCCGATGTCAGATACCCCAGTGTTTCTCAGGTTGTTTGACTCATCGATGTGAAAGTCAAAAAAAGTGAAATCTCGTGTTATAATTTGCAAACGATAATTTTATTTGTAAATTTTAACACCTACCGTATATCATACACCAAGAAAACTTTCATTAATTTGAATTTTTTATTATTAAGAAAAATGGATCAACCCAAGTCACATATACGTAAAGGGGACTTAATTTCGTGACAAGATTTTTGAGTCTAATTAAGATGTACTTCAATCAAAAGTCCATCTATTTTTGAACCTCAAGAAGGTAGATCGACGTGCAATCTAATCTCACCGAAATAGTGTAGTGTCGTCGTGTAAAACGAGACGTCTTGTGTTACAGGATGGACTGACGTCTCAACATGACCTTCTCCTCTCCGTCCATCCTCAACTCCTGTACCTTCCTTAATAATGAGTCAGTCGACTGAAAGAATAACGAGAACTATCGTGACTGTACCCTTCTGACTTTCCACCGTAAAGAGTCTTCGTCTCTCGTCTCACCGGGACTCGTGTCGAGGGTAAGGACGTGAACGAAGAAAGAAATTTCACGGTGTCACTCACAAATCCTAGACCGCCTTACAAGGAAACGGATTAACTAAAATGAGAAGTATCCTTTCTTCACATGGATACCTGTGTTCACGTTTATAATAGTAGGCCTTTCCCCGTCAGTCGGAGTCGCCAGTCACCGACTACTCGACGCTCGGTACAGGTCTTTGTGTCGTCAGTTTTGACGGTTACTTCCTCCTAACCACTTTTCGTTGTCGCAGGGGACGTCGTGATTCCGGCTGTCGTGAAGACTACAGTTCGCTCCACGGGGTTTCTCCGTTAGTCTGGGTTCGTATTCCTGAGTTCAGATGGTCCTGGATCTCCTTTTCGAAGGGTGGTTTTTGTTTGACCTTTGGTCCAGACATGGAAGGAATCAATCATATGGCCGATGAAGATGGCGGTTTGGGGTTTCGTGATGTAGAAATTCGTTACCGGATGGTAGACCTCAAGTGAAGGGTGGAGTCCTAGTTTCTGGTGTCCCCGTTATAGGAGGCTACTACTACCGTTGGTTTTTAGTACCTTGCGGTTACGGAATACTTGTCATAGGTTTTACACTGAGCGGGCAGCTGTAACCTATAATGAGGTACAACTTACGTATAAGTTTAGACTCGTAGAGTCCGGGTGCCTCGGGACTTTCCGCAAAGAGGAATCTGTGTCTAATGTCCTAGTCGAGACAGCGGAGACTGACGTCGTCGCTTCCCTCGGACTCGACGCCCTCGTCACTGAGTATGCACCCCATGTTGCTGGCGGGGATGCAGTCGAGGGGGCTGGGCGTCGACCTTCTCTTGGAGTTCACAGGCGTGAACGTGGGAGTGCCGGCGGAATTGAGGGTCGGGAAGGACGTCTCAAAGGTGCTGGGGAATTGGTCTCACGTCTCAATGTCAGTGCTTCTTGGTTTCATGGTAGTGTTCGGAGGCGAGGGCGTGGACCGGCACGCGGACGTCGTGGGCCGGCACCCGCGCGCCAGGTCGACAGGGCCGCTGATGGGCAGGGGCGGGCCGAGCCGCGTGCGCTTCCGCGGCGTGGAGCCCGCGAGGGACCACCGGTGTTCCTATCTGTCGTAGAGGCTGAGCGCCGAGATGCTGCCGAGAGGCAGGTCCGGCGCCTTCGGGGTGCGGGCGGTCCTTCCGGACCCGCCGACCCTGGCCGTCCCGATGCCCGACCTGCGCATGCCGATGGCCGTCTGTATGAGGGACGGGCTATTGGGGTGCGTCGGCACGATGCTCGTCAAGTGGAAGGTCTCGGAGGGGCTCGTCGGGCTCGGGTGGACCGCGCAGGGCATGACGCCGCGCGGCGGCGGCCTGGGGGGGTCCATGGTCCTGTCGGCTCTTTTCTAGAAGCAATTGGACACGTTGTAGAAGGGCGGGCTGGACCACTCTGAACAGTACTTCTCCTTGGGAGTGTACTGTCTGCGGGTCGTCGACCGACGTCGGTAAGATCACCTCTTTAGTGTCGACCCGATAACTTTCTACTACGTAGAAACACCACAAATCATCAAAAAAAAAACAAGTCGAATTTGCGACTCCCTCCAAACGATGTTATCGTGTACACTAGAGGAAGAGTCGTTCCTCCAATATATCATAGGTAAATACACTTTATGACATAGTACCTTAGACATACATATCGGGGTGTATCACCTTCATAGTGCCCTAACGAAATGTAAGTTTGAAAAAAAAAAAAATTTGTAAAGGAAAAATTTCGATATATAGGAACCGACCTTTAAAAAGGTCAAATAATCTACATAGACACTAGAAACTATAATTAGAAACCACGTAGTCCCCAAATATACGTCGTGAAAAATAGAAACAAAGTACAAAATAATTGAACCACAAACAGATAGTTGACGTTCGTTAATTGTTATGGAAGTCTTACAACTTATAAACTGATCTGGATCGTTTGATAAAAAAGTTCGGTTCGAATTAACCTTAGAAAATGTCGAAAAATTCAATAAAAATAAACCCCTTTCACCCGAAGAAACACGATATTAGTAATAAATATCTTTGTTTCTATATGATGTCGTGACTGAAATATAAAATTTGTTTTACATTCAATGTTCAAATACAACTTTACCCATTGTCATACATAATCTTACTAAATGTTATACCGTGAAAAGTAGCAAAATAAAAGCAAACCTAAAAAACACAATTCATTAATCAATTAAATTATACCAACTGAATTTCCTTTCGTCTACGTTAGTTACCTTTTTTTAACAAAGGTAAAAAAATATATTTTTTCCGTTTTCGGCAATTGACAATGTCATATCTCGAAACAATAGGTCGATACTACACGAAGATCTGTCATCTTTACCTTAACTTAAGGATCTGAAGGTAATTGGACATAAAAAATTACACACACAAACAGAAAAACAAACCCCCGTGTTGTTATGACCTATTTTATTGGGAAAACGTCATGAACGGACAAAAATTACTTAGATTAATAAGAGTTACGTTGAAAATATAAATTGTATGAGAAATCGACAGGACGATAAATAGTTCCGACCGGACTCCACCAAAATACACAACTCCTATACGTTGTAAACAACTATGACGTGATATCTTTACCACTACCTCCTCAACATTTACCATTGAATTTTAAAAACATTCTATGACATATAAAAGGTAAAAGGACTTCCATTAAAAAACCCCCCCGGACAGTATAATAATTCCGGTCTAAGAACGGTGTTTATCACATCAAATCTATGTCTGACTTCAGACAAGAACATAATCATTCCCTATAAAGACCAAAGTTTCAGTACCCAAAACGACTCACACCTAAGCAAAGACAACAACCAATCTTCTCTCTACAACGTTAGGCACCGTCTATCTACACACTGACTGTACTCCTGAAGTGACAACGGAGGTCAAAAGCTTAAAACGAATCAAATTGTCTGAGTAAGACTCGACAAAGACCTCAGACGGATCTACGGTACCAATAGGACTAATAAGATACACGATGTCAAACTTCATTTCGGGACTTTTTGGTCTTTCATGGAAAATGACAACTATGTTTAACATAGAAAAATTGATATTCTTGATAAAACTAAACATCTAGATCAATTTTGTGTTTACACATTGAGACTAATCTGAAAACCCGTTGTAAAATAGGGAATAAATTTATGTTTAAAAATTTCATTTTAGCTTCAGATCTTATCCCATCTTTTATTTTCATTGTTAAATCCATTTATTTTCACAGACAGAATATCAAAATATATAATTTTATATAATTTACCTAAATAACCGTAAAATAAAGAGGATTTTGAATAGATCGCACTTGAATTTTATTTCCATTTTACGACGGACTTTTATTGCAGGTTCGTGGAAACTGATCATGTTGTAAAAGTGATGAGCACACTGTGACACACAGCGTACTTCATCCTAAACCCAATGTCATTTACGAAGATTTTCCGTAACACGTATAACTGTATAGGTTATTAGACTTGGCACAAGTCGTTTGGATTAAGTCCTTTCACCCCAAGTTCAGCGACGACGGCGGACGCTCCACTCCACGGGGAGCGACGCGGACGTCTCGTGTGTGGACGACGTCGCAGGAGACTCGCTGGACGAGTGAACACTTTAGCAAGAGGACTAAAAGAGCCAGTGAGAGACATTTGTTCAAATTACATCTGCGATTGGGTCACGGTTTTCATCCCAATGTTTGCACCTCATGGAAAGTAAAGTCAGAAGAAGATTCGAACGAAAAAAAAAAAAAACATATTTTAGTAAAAATTTAATATGTACATCCAAAACGAAGGTAAAAGAATTCAAAAACGTAAACTTAACAAACTTCTAAAACGGTTTGAAATAATGAAAAGAAATTTACTCGAGAATCCACTTTACATATCTTGTGGGAAATTAAACTGGAGGATTACAGACATCGATTGGTAGACAGTAACGAAGGACCTAAAATCTGATACCGTTTTGTCACCTCGAACGGCGACGTACAGGACTGCACTTATCGAGACTCGTCGGTGTGACTTTAGGAAGTCACATTAACTGACGTTCAATTCTTCATCGTCAAAAGAATACAGCTCCGTTAGACATGAGGAGAGGGAAAAAACCTTCGTGACTACAACGAAAGCCTCGAATTCTTACTCTATGTCGTTAAACCGACTGAAATCTATGTCGTTAAAGAATTAATAGATTTCGTTATTCATTTTCCTAGGTAGTAATTTAATTTAAGTCTCGAGTAGAGTCTTGAAGTAAAATCGGTTTCGAAAGTGAAATTAGTATAGAAGTCTGAGTGATTGTTTATTGGCCTCTCTCCACACACTCATTCATCACCTTGACGGCCCCACCAGTCGACTGTCTTCTTCTCCCTAAGTCTGACCTTGTAAGACGGGACTCATTAACTGTCAACTGACCTGAAATGTGTCATTGATCGGCCAAACAACAGAGACACAGAATCGTGTCTCCCTCAACATGAGTTGACCGGTTTAAGACCGGGAATCATAAAGGAGGAAAGAACGTACGCTATGGATTCAAAAGTGAGAGGAAATATACTAGGGACATAGGACTATCTCACACAGTAACTGGATTTGTAAACTTTCTTTACGTGTGGTCATATTTTATAAACTATGACCATCTTTGAACTTGAAACACAAAAATACCTTTAAGTAAATACTCTTATACATTATATTGATTTTTCTCACAATATATATATATATGTATGTGCGTATGTGTAAACAATTCTTCATAATTTTTACCCTTTTACAATGCGAAAACTACCGATTGAAAAGGAATTAACTTGACAAAGAAACTCAACACCTGCTGGTTCAGACCTCAGACCTACTGGTTACTATTCTAAATCTTGGTAAACTTACCTTTCGTTGAGAAATGACCGAAATAAGGACTATAAAAATTTCTTAATAAAATTATTAAATTATCTTACACATTAAAATTTTGTGTTTTTTGAATTTCATCATAACGAATATGTCTATTAATAAATTGTACAGAAAATACCTACATAGATATACATATATCTGTCATTATATAAATATTTTGTTTATATGAAATACAACATCAACAACATTATCTACCCTCCTACCTACCGAGACCTATACAGACACACACAAAACTTTTGAAAGCTCGACAAAAAGGGGACTGAATTACCGTCAATGGGATTCCCTATAAACGAAAAGTAATAAGAACAACGATGAGCCGAAGGAATAAGTTCTATTTATCCTACATGTCAAAGGCCCGGTAAGAAAATCTACACCGAGTACGTAAAATAATAGTAGGTCGAGGACCTCTTAAAGACTCACCGACCTCTCTAGTCAACACAAGGTTTATACAATTTGTGTCTTTAAGTCGATCATACGACTCGAAGGAACAATATGTGGCTCTTTCGTCTTACAGTTATTGTCATCTCTCCATTTACGAAATGAAATACAACCAGACCCTTTGGGACGTCCCGTTCCCGACTGTTGAGAAAGACATTTCCTATCCTATCATTTATTAGGTCCGAAACTCTTAGTATACCAGAGACATTTGGTAAGGGGAGTAGGGAATTTCACTTTCTTCGTCGATGTCTTTTATGTCTGTACTTACCCACACCGACATACAGTCATTTTGAGAGTGTCTTTCCCCGACGTCCGGTCTAAACCGGGTCCCCGGTATCAAACGACTAAGGATGGGATCTCCCTCTTTTTGTCCGTATAATTCGTCGTTTATGACTATATGTAATTCTTTAGTATGAATGTAAAGTCAAGCGTAAGTTTCTTTTAGGTGATAACTACTGGAATTTGTCTAAAGAGTCTATCAGTGTATAATTTTCGTAGAATTAAGTGAATACAAAAGACGGACCAGTGTGGGTAATAAATCATCTCTATTAAAGAACACAAATTGGTAGGTTTTTTTCGTAAGACATTTTTCTACAAAATTATTTATAACCTTAAAAAAGTACTTGAAACATGACTATTTACCCTTAGGAATGGATGGAAAACCAAAAAATTCCCGGAGTACCTGGTTTTTAAGACAACATAAAACTTTTAATCGTATATTAATCGGTATTTTATAAAATTTCTGACGTAAATAGTCAATGTAAAAAGACGACCAAAAACTAAAGATTTTTTACTGTCTAACCGGGAAGAAATTTTTACCAAAATATCTTCTAGTTATATAACATTCAAATGTACGACATTTGAAATAAGACATTTTAATTTTTGACACTGATCATATTAACACTCACGTGTACAACATAACACTTAGAGATATATTCTTTGTTTTACATATGGACGAAAGAGATAGGTTTGGAAATCATATCTAAATTCTGTGGAATCCTGACAGGAGTCACTTTATGAGGATTGTCCTAGTACATACCAAAACTTAAGTGACCTCATGTGGTGACTCGTACAAGTAAGTGTCACGAAACATTTACTATAATTGTAGTATTTTAGTGTAGACAACCTTGACATCAAAACTTACAACAGTAGGTGAATCCAACGATATGAAAGAAAATTCTAACCTTATATTGAGATCAAAATTACCCACAAATGACAAAATTTACAAAAACAAAAAAAAAAAAGAAATTACGGGAGACAATTGGACGAAAAACGAAGACAATGTTATTATGAAACAATACAACCCTCACCGAAAAAGGGATTTCGAGAATCAGAAAGTCTAACTTTTCGTCAAATTCCAAAACTAGTGAACTGTTAAACCGTCATTTTTTCCTTTAAGACACGTACAAAGTTAAGTCAAAATATCTATCACATTTTAAAGTAAAAAATGTGGTATATGGCTTAAACGGTTAAAAGACAGATTTATAAAGTCTACTTATTGTTTAACAAGTAAATTTCGGAAACTGGGGTAAGAACTTCGTTGCACACGGAGTTCCCTTCTCTTGTAACTTCTTGTTACCAAAATTTATACTTCACAAAATTTTTATACTTCTAAAAAGAAGTCAAACCCCTTTAGTATTTGTAAAGTAGATTATGTCTTGTGGACAGTTGTACGTGTGAAGGTGTTTGCACGCCTGTACCGTAACGGTCACTTGGGTCTATGACTGAAATGGAAAAGGAAGATCCAAAATAGGAGGGTCTAGTCTCAGCAAACGACTCTCATCTTTAAGGTTAAACTAGGAAGTTTGAATATTCTTTTGTTCCGTTTCTTATACAAATCTTATTGGTAGACTACTTAAGTACACTAAGACAAATAAGACACAGACAAGACACACAAACACATTACCCTAAAACTGTCGAGGTTTTTTTCGTCATAAAATCTGGATGGCCTTTAGGTATAGTTTTGTCGATACACTAAGACGGTGACTCTTTTTTTTATATAATTTTTTGAGTCAAAAGAATGCCACCAAACAAAAACAAAGTACTTCTTTGACTGTACGTCGTCGTGTCTTCGGGAGATTCATGTCCGCAGGAGGGGAGCGGGGTGCCGGGCGGGCGGACGGACGGCGCGACTCCTCTGTGCAGGAGATCACAGTCGTGTGTAAGTCATAGTCACACACAATCTCGACACTAACTAAGTATACTGTTAGTCTTGATTTACGGTTTCTGTTGATCAGTCCGGATGGAATACCAAGATTATTACAAGGTAGTAACTAATTAAATCCGACAGACACCGAAACGGAACTCCGAGTAGTGGAGAACACTTAGAAACAACATTTCCAGAAAGACGTAGAGATGAACTACTTAGTTCAAATCATGGAATGATTACGACGGGGGTTACCGTGGGGGGAGGTCATGAGAACGGACCTTTGAGGGTACCTACCTCCTCGGACCATCCGACGTCAGGTACCCCACCGTGTCTCAGTCTGTGCTGAAGTGAAAGTGACAGTGAAAAGTGAAAGTACGTGACCTCTTCTTTTACCGTTGGGTGAGGTCACAAGAACGGACCTCTTAGGGTCCCTGCCGCCTCGGACCACCCGACGGTAGATACGCCAGCGTGTCTCAGCCTGTGCTGACTTCGCTGAATCGTCGTTACGACGGGGGCCTTCAAAGTGAAGTGAAGAAAACACTGGAGGATCCTTAAAAAGTAAAGTCTATCGTCTAAAGAAAATGGGTAGTAACGAAAAGTCTGAAAACGAATAAAAAAAAGGATTTCAACGATAAATGGTAACAATTCATATG
Organism: Capra ibex; assembly: GCA_006410555.1. Lineage (NCBI taxonomy): Eukaryota > Metazoa > Chordata > Mammalia > Artiodactyla > Bovidae > Capra > Capra ibex. Next base: position 45,653,513 of record SJYO01033645.1, on the reverse strand, counting down.
AGAAGGGCGGGGGGGGGGGGTGTGAATTTGAAAAATTGATCCTAGAATACATAAATCCATTGAACAGAGTCGAAACAGTCGTTTCAACTAAAAAGTACCATTTGATACCAACCGTCTCTTGAGTCGTTTAGGTGTCATGCTCCACCCTCTCAGACTCGACTCCTAGAGTCTCTTACAATCTGATGTCACGACGGACCCCGATCATCAAGTAAAGAGGAGGTGGATCTTGAAAACAGATTTCTCTCTTCTAAGTATGTGTGACTACTTAGTTAATTACAAGGTCTTCTCCTCTAACATTTTTCTTTGATTGAATAAGATTTGTTTTATGGAGGTCAACCGGGACAGTAATCAATCCCATACATGAATTGTAGTAAATAGGAGTCGAAGTCTACGACAAAAATTTAATTACTACAAGTAAACCACAAAATTCGGAACAATGTTCGTAAAAAAAAAAAAATCAGAAAGTCACAAAATTTCCAAAAGAAAATTCTAGAAAATGGAAAAATTTTTACATAAAGACACAATTCTCATGTCGGAAACCTCCGTTATAGAACGGTGTATGTAGGATGTCCATCTCTGCCCGTGTAATGTCTCCATTATTACAGGGTTTGGGATCCGAACAAATCTCATTTACTCAATTTGGGAGACTTGTGCTGCTAGGTATCACACGTACATTACTGTTGATAACAATCCACTTACGCTCCACGAATTTTTGTCAACAAAGTCTACAAAAATACCCTCGGAAGGATAGATAGGTAAGACAACGTCTTCTCGACCTGAGAGCAGTACTCACATTACTCATAAGGTACGGGTACACGGAAAGCCTACCCTGTGGAAGGGGAAACTTCTCAAGAACCGTGGGGTACAGGAACGATAGGGACACCCACCGGGAAGGACCGAATGTCTAAAACATATCATAAAATTACTCCTTTATTTACCTTATTGTTTTTATTGATTATTTTGTCTTTCGGAAGGTCTTCGATATCAAGTCATCCGACACCCGACTCGCGGTCAAAGTGAGGTCTTGAACTCCGACCCGTCTGGACAGACGGGGAGGGGGTGACTGGACATCCTTCCCCTATAACCGGGAAGTGGGTAGTTTTGGATGGTCGGTCAGACCACGAAGCACCAAATATTGATTGACGACGAGAATTCCCGAAGGGACCACCGAGTCTGTCATTTCTTAGACGGACGTTACACCCTATGGACCCCCCAAGTTAGGGACCCAACCCTTCTATTGGACCTCTTCCCTTGTCCGATGGGTGAGGTCAACCTCTCTCTCCCGACACCCCTCTGGTGAGTGTACACTTCCAGACCATGTTATTTCATATTAGTGTACTTTGTCCGTAATAGGGATAAAATCTTTATTCTGACTGAAATTTCGTGAACGAGTTTTCGTTTGCGGAGAGATGTACGAAGGTTTGAGGGAAAAAAGAATAATAAGACGACGTTCTGTCATTATCCTTACTTGGGTACTAGTAGGATCCGCACAATAAAATAATTTCAGGTCAAGACTCCTTACGATGTGGACACCGTAACACATGGGTGACATGTAAGAATCTGTACGATTGAATGTACCCCCGTCCCGTTCTGGACCTTTTGAAGTGGTCTTGAAGTGATCTCCGCGTGGCAGGTCCGACCAAGCACACCTCAGTACTCCTCGGGCAGAGAACACACCCACCTCTCAAAGGGGTCTCTCGACGACCAGCCTCCGGACACTCCTGCCCGGGACCGGGTCGACGATCCGGGTCCCGGGTCCGGCGTCGGGAAGGCTGCTCGTTTTACCAAGACACCACCTACCTCCACCAAAATGTCAGACCTGAGGGTAGAGGTGAGGTACCGCGAGAAATATCCGGAGCTCTCCTTTTCCGTCAAGTGAGTAAAGATTACAAAGGCCAGTGTGCGTCTCACGGGGAGTCCGCAGAAAAAGTTTCGGGGTAAATCGAAAGTCTAAGGACGTTCCGGAAGACCCGTGTGTCGTCGAAGACGCACTCCGTCGACGGTAAACGTAAAAGGTAAACGTGTTTAAGTCGTACTCTAATCTTTATCTTTTCAACTTAAGCAACAGCTTGTTTAAGGGTCCTCTCGGCCTACTCCCTGGTTTATGCCACGACTTTCTTCCATTTATTTTGCAACGCTACCCGAAGGCCGGGAGGGTAGGGCGCCGGCGCCCAGACCCGCCGGCCCGACCCTCGCGGCCCGCCGGAGGCGGCACCCCGGCGCTCGTGGCCTGTCACCCCAGGTCCTTTGACCGGAACAGCGGTGGAGTCGGAAGTTTCGAGAGGAGAGGGGGAGGTGAGATTTCTACATTAAGAGTAAGTAAACTTATTAAGAAAGTCTGTACGGAAACTTTTCTAATTCCCTCTACCGTTTATGTTAAATACTGGTGTACTTTACGATAACTCATTTGAGGTCTCCTCTAAATAGCCAAACGGTACAGACAATGGTCTAATTGTTTAAGTCCTATTTCGTGGAAAGCGTCAACATTTCCGCCGTGTACCCTCCGCTAGCCTCCCTTCACTCCCAGGGTCAGGTGCGAGTCGCCGTACCCGACTCGCCTCGAGCGCTCCACCCCTCGACGTCCTCCCCGGGCTCCCCCGGGACTCCTCCGGCGACCGGGTCCCCGTCGAGCCCCTGGCCCGGCGGTTCGGGTCCAAGGACGGACAGTCCCGCGTCTCGAAGTGTGGCGCGGCGGGGGGTGGGGTCGGAAAGAAGGGCGAAGACTCAGAGCGACGCCTCCGCGAGAGAGTCGAGGCGGAGAAGTGGGTGGGGTCGGTCTCAGGCGGGCGCCGACTCTGACCCCCCTTCTTCTGTCGCTGTCCGAAGGTCTCTAGGGGGGGTAGAAAGATTGTTAAATATCGGAAACTTAGGCGAAGGGTCTAACCCTCACCCTTTACGGTTCACCAATTTCGTCTCCAAGTGCCTTGGAAACTTAGGTCGGTGTCCGAGAACAAACCACCAATTCTATGTGTCAGTAAAGTCCTAGCTGGAGATCACCGGAGTCACGGGCCCCCGAGGCCCCCCACCCCCTCCTCTGGGTGGTCCCCACACCAAGGATTGAACGTCGGGTAGAACGTCCAGAGACACAGGAAACTTTGTCCATCGTCACAGTGGTCTGACGGAAGGACTCGGAAGAAACGACTTACCCTTCGTATTCGTGTTAAAGGGGCAGAGACGCACCCCAGTTTCACGTGGTGGAAGGGGACGGTGGTGCCCGTTCGAGACGGGTGTGTCGGGAGGGGAGACTAGCTAGGTTGTAAACCCCCCCCCCCCAATTGACATAGTGGGGTCCCCTTTTCTTTACCAAAACTCTCCGTAGCCGAGAAAGTCTAACATTTCGTTTTGGAACAACAAGTGTCGTTATGAGACGGTTCCCGGACCCCGTTTCGTCTCTGGGTTGTCGTTCCTCTCGACCCACCTCCCTTGGTCACCGGTTCCGTCACCTCCCAGGTCGGAGAGAGACCGGTCCCCTTGTCTGTCGGACACCCTCTGGCACACCAAGACCCCACCGCCCGTGTCGTCGTTGAAAAAAAAAGAAGCAAATAGTTTCCTCTTGGTATGTACAGAACCTAAGACAAAAATTTAGTCATGAAGTCCGACGACATACCGATCTTAACTAAGGAGAGTACAAAATGAGTCTTGTCTTTACTCGTATTAGGTGTTGGTAAACAACGACGGGTTCCGACACCTGATCTTCTCCTGTGACTAGACCCTCTTAAGGAGTATGTCTGGTTCTTACAAAAGACCGGGGTCGACTCACTTCCCGTGGGTCGACTGAGTCTGTCGGAGGTCTTGTAAATCAAGACCTCAAACTGTTTTGGTCATTTGTCTTGAGGAGAGACAAGTCACGGGGGCTCGGACATTCACCCCAGGGGTCAGGACCCGGGGTGGGGACTGGGTTCTTAGTCTGTGGGACTTCCCCCCCCTCCCATCCCCCCTGTAGACACCAAAGTGTTTGGGAGGTCTACTATGACTACGAGTATTTCAACTTTCATTTCGGTGACTCACTTTGACTCTTAATTTCGTTTTATCATTCGTTCACTTTGAGTGTTCTAGTGGAAGTAGACCCGAACACGGATTCCGTTCACCCGAGGGATTACACACACAGTCAAAGAGTCAGCACAGGCTGAGAAACTGTGGGGTACCTGACATCGGGTGGTCCGAGGAGATAGATACCTTAAGAGGTCCGTTCTTATGACCTGACCCGACAGTAAAGGAAAGGGTCCCCTAGAAGAGGTGGGTCTCTAACTTAGGTCCAGAGGACGTAACGTCCGTCTAAGATTATGACTTAGGGTTTAAACTGTCTGTGGACAGAGCACGTCCTCGGGTCCGGACGGAGTAACCTTCATCCCGTACCTCCTCAGTTCTACCGCACACGAAGGACCTCTGTCTCTTGTCCTCACCCCTGTGCTGAGGAGACGTTTGAGTGGTGAGTTCGCCGGACAGGGTGAACGGACCTTTCCTTCCTCCCCCGGTCGCCTCCGGTTCCCCCGTCTCCGCGACACGATCTCGTCAGCACGGACACGGCCCACTTCCAGTGCGACGGGTGGCCGCGCAAGGAATCACTGACCCTCGATAGCCGCAGAGAGGGAAACCCACCGACACGAGACTGTCGAACCGAGCTGGTCCTGACTTCAGGTCGTCAAGTGTTCCCGGAACTGCGAGAAGCGCCGCAGCGACGGAGACAACCGCACTCGTCAAGGACCTCTTTTCCCGAAGAACACGACTCCGAAGTTGAGGGGTGGGTAGTCAGGGTCCCGGGTCACATCTGGCGTCGGAGAGACGGGGACGTCTTCTCTCGAGTGCTGCTCCAGGTCGGTCAAAGGAGAGGGTGTCCTTCACTCTCGGCTCATACAACAAAGGAGTCTTCCCCAAATTGTTTCCACCACGAAACTCGAACAATAGGAGTACGTAAAGAATATTGGCCTTTTACTCACTCGCAGTTTGAGAGGAATTGCGGGTCGACGGGTGGACACGGAGGGGGTACCGGTTTCCTCCGATTGAGGGAAGGATTGGGTTTCTTGTCTTTCCCAGAATCTGTAAATCAGGTTTACAGAGGAAAAGACCGTCTGCGTAGGTTCCGGGTCCCGTGACATCCCTGGGCAGGTCCCAGAAGTGGTGCCGGGTACGGATCCAAACTGTGGGTGTCCGACTTTTAGGCGTTGGGAGGGGTAGAGGTGCTTGTTCGAACACTCGTCGACCAATATACCGTAATAGATATTAACACAAATAGAGAATATCAGTGTGATATTGTCTCCACTGACTAGTAAGTAGGATAGAGAAAAGACCATAAAGGGGGACATAGTCGTCAGTGTCGGTCTGGTTAGAGACACACCTTTCTAGACTACCATCGTGTACCCTTAAACGACGTCATCGTCGTCGGGTACGACGCGGAGGAAAGGGACAACTGGAGTTCGGAGCCCCAGAGGCTACCTAGATAATTTTCCACTTTCATTCTTGTATGGACCGACTGACAAACCCAACAATGGACTAGTCACCAAGTTTCCGGGGTGGTCCACTAAAGGAGTTCACAAAGTCTGACGTAACAAGATTGTGTATCGTCGTCAGAGAGTTCACGACGGACTCTTGGGGCCGGCGTCCTAGGGTCGAAGCCCGAGGTGACGTGGGGGTCCGGAATTCCGGCTTGCGAAGATGTGGTGGACGGCGAGCAGTAGTTCCTCACCGGACCCTTTGGCGTCACACTATTCTTTGGTGTGTTTCATACACTAATAGAAAGTTCAATATTTTTTACGGACTATTTCGTTTCTGAAGTTTAATTGATACTCTGGTCAGACCCTTGTTTATAAAGAACTTTCAACTGTTTGCCGTATTGTTTTTTCAACAAAGGATACACAGGGGAAACCTTCCCGTGTCAAAGATTTTGTTGATCTGACTGACTCACGGGAACCTTTTGGAGTCCCTGTCTAAGTTATAGTACGACCGTATGAAACACACCAAAAAGACTTTCAGAAATTCTCCATTAAGACACGGACCGGTCACTCGTGGACAGTGTATTAACTTCGTGTTATGTAGGAAGTTCCTACATTCTCACCGATAACTTTTTCGGCTGAGGACAACGTTGGACAATGGGTTAGGAGATTCGAAGTCAGGAGTCTGTAAGTTCGGTGAAACGTCACAGTCCTTATCACGGTGGATCACTTAATTATTACACCGAAGTGCAGGGTCGAGACGGTGGTATGGGGAGTCGGAAGAAAGAGTTTGTGACCGACTGAGGTTCGACTGTGAAACACTTTACTCTCTTCTACTCTTAGACTCTGCCCTGTCCGTTCGGGCGACCGGTCATCCCGTCAAGGAGTTCTTACACCATCAGTGACGGGTGGTAGTCACACGTCTTAGTTCGTCTTTGATCACGGGGTCCGACTACAATCTTATATAAATAACGATGTAAATACATGTCAATATGTTTGTCGGTCCTTACTTTCTCTCACGACGTTGTTAAAAAGGTCTAAGGTGTCTACACACGGTCCTTTGTCTCGATATATGGTGACTCAGACGAGAACCAAGTTTCGGTTTTTACAGTGTATGTAAAAAAAAATACCTTTCAAGAACCTTTAGGAGAGTCGAATAAGGAGGAATGTTCGATCAGTACGTCTTTTTTCACCTAAGAGTCTTCGGATACGGAAGTCCGTAGACAACACTCCTACCTCGGAACTTCTGTCCTACGACCGAATCCTGGAAACCCACGTCACGTCTCGAGCTGACAGGACCGGGTCGAGAGATTCGAGACAGGAATCCTTCTGTTAGTTCTTCCCCCTCCTCTCTCTGTCTTCTCGTTCTTTTCCCTTCGGTTGTCAACTGTCCACACCTTTCTTGGTGGTTGTTCTCGGGACTGACTCCCTTGTGAACAGGTAACCCGAGGTCGACTCTAAGACCTGAAACCCCCTCTCTCTGTAAGTTTAGTAGTCCGTATAGAACCATACTGGAATAGGATTTTGAGCGGTACACAGTTTACGGTCCCTGGACGTACTTCTGTGTCTTTTACTTGTCCTTTTAATCCGTTCTCTCTTCTTTTGTTTTGAAAATATATAGTGGTATTATGCCAACTTTTCCCGTGGTGGGACTTGTGGAAAGACCACTGTGTGTCGGTTCTGACTCAAGTGATAAATTAATACTTCCCCCTACCTTACGGTGTCTCCTTTGTGTTACTACATGTGTGACGTTGTGTTTGTTTCCACCAAGGTGTCTGAGATGTGAGACTGGAGCCGGAACGATCTTAATGAAAACCAAGAGTCTTCCTTAGATTGTACTATCTAGAACGTCACAAGTGTAGGTCTTAGAACTACGTCTATACTCTAGTACCATATTTGTTTGAGGGGAAGTGCAGTGTCAGACTATTCGGAAACATACACTTAGTGTTCTCTTCATCGACTCGGCGATCACTCTGTCCACACGGGTTTCCTAGTCACGAAAATAAAAGTGGTCAAGACAGAATGGGTAGAGTCCGGTGAGGTGGAGGGGGTGGTGGTCCCCAGGTCCTTTCCAGTAGTCTAGTCCAGATTGTGTCGGAGGATTTGCTTTTAGTCGGATCGTGGAGTCTCTTTACTGTTCCGGATTTCCAACTCTTGTTCTTCGGACCCCCAGACTTACGTGGCCTGTTGGTCTTCGGAGACCCCGACTAAGTACTGAGTCTAGGTCGGACAGTGGGCTCCGACATCCACAAGATAGGGACTTCTGTAGACGGTCGATATCAAGTGACCAGGTACCGATAGGTACAGTACAGATTAAGGAGCGGTAGTATTAGGGACCACTGGTGAGTTAGTGTTTCTCCTACTCCTAAGACTATGTCTTTAGGCGTCCAGGGACTTTGGACAGTCTTCAGGGACAGAAAAAGGAACCCAGTTATTGTGATATCAGTTGATTCTTCCCCGGGTCGACAAGAAGACTCCGCCTGTTGATACACTGAAAAGTTCGACTTCCTACACGACTAACGGTGGAGGGAACTAGGAAATTATTTAGACAGAAACCTGTTAAGTTTTACAGACAGTGAACGTCTTTGAAAGAAAAGCATGCAGGCTGCCGTTCTCGTCTCAATTTGAGTGAGTTTCCTAAGTGAGATTTTTCGTTTTTGTATTTACGCTCCTTTCGTTACTCCTTTTTGACGTTTTGTAGTCCGTTTAAAGTTAACCTTCCTAAAACGACCACCACAACGAGTCGGCGAGTCAGTACAGGCTGAGAAACGCTGGGGTACCTGACGTCGTACCGTCCGAAGGAACAGGAAGTGGTACAGGGTCTCGAACAAGTTTGAGTGCAGGTAACTCAGCCACTACGGTAGGTTGGTAGAGTAGGACAGCAGGAGAAGAGGAGGACGGAAGTTAGAAAGGGTCGTTGTCCCAGAAAAGATTACTCAACCGAAAAGCGTAGTCCCCCGGTTTCATAACTTCGAAGTCGAAATCGTAGTCAGGAAGGTTACTTATAAGTCCCAACTAAAGGAAATCCTAACTGATCAAACTAGAGGAACGTCAGGTTCCCTGGGAGTTCTCAGAAAAGGTTGTGGTGTCAAGTTTTCGTAGTTAAGAAACCGTGAGTCGGAAGAAATACCAGGTTGAGAGTTGTAGGTGTGTACAGATGACCTTCGTGGTATCGAAACTGATCTACCTGGAAACAGTCGTTTCATTACAGAGACGAAAAATTATACAACAGATCCGGACAGTATCGAAAAGAAAGTTTCTCGTTCGTAGAAAATTAAAGTACCGACGTTAGTGGTAAGGGTCACTAAAACCTTGGGTTCTTTTATTCCAGAGAGTGACAAAGGTAACAAAGGAGTAGATAAACGGTACTTCACTACCCTGGCCTACGGTACTAGAAACAAAAAAATTACAACTCAAAGTTCGGTCGAAAAAGTGAGAGGAGAAAGTGGACGTAATTCTTCGAGAAATCAAGGAGAAGTGAAAGATGACATTCCCACCACAGTAGACGAATAGACTCCAATAACTGTAAACAGGGACGTTAGAACTAAGGTCGAACACGAAGTTCTTCGGGTCGTAAAGAGTACTACGTGAGACGTGTATTCAATTTATTCCCACTGTTATTAATCGGAATTGTATGCGGAAAGGGTTAAAACTTGGTCAGGTGACAATGTACAAGTCAAGATTGAGAACGAAGAACTGGACGTAAGTCCGAAACGTCCTCCGTTCATTCCACCAGACCATCAGGGTAGAAAAATTCTTAAAAGGTCAAACAACACTAGGTATCAGTTTCCGAAATCGAATCAGTTACTTCGTCTTCATCTACAAAAAGACCTTAAGAAACCGAAAAAGACACTAGGTTGTTTACAACAATTAAACTAGAGCTCAAGGAGACGGAAAAGATTTAGGTCGAACTTGTAGACCTTCAAGAACCAAGTGCAGGACAACTTCGAATCAAACCTCTTAAACTCGTAATGAAACGATCGTACACTATACTCACGTTAACACACCATCAAACCGGAAGAAACCCTAACCTTATTTTTGACTGGAAAAGGTCAAGACACCGGTGACGACTCAAAAGGTTTAAACGACCGTATTACTTACGTCGTGAAAGTGTCTTAGTAGAAAATCCTAAACTATATCGAGTTGACTTAAAGGTAGTGGAAACGATCGAAACAAACATCATTACGAAGGGTTTCGGGTAGACTCAAACGTGAGGTCCTAAAAACCGAGATCCACTCACTAGTGTGGTAACACCAATAGACCCAGTAATTATAGAAAAAACATATCAAGAAGACACATAAGAACGGTGGAGAAGAATTATAGAAGACGAAGTCAATCCGGGTGTGGCAAAGACAGAAAATAGCTCGGGTAGAAACGAACTTTACAAGGGAACCATAGAGATTAAAAGAATTTCTCTAGAGATCAGAAAGGGTAAGACAACAAAAGGAGATAAACGTAACAAGTGAACCCTTCCGAAAGAATAGAGAGGAACCATAAGAAACCTTGAGACGTAAGTCCACCCATATAGAAAGGAAAAGAGGAAACGGACAGTGTAGAGAATAAAAAGTTGATACACATTCTGGAAGAGTTCTGTTGGTAAAACGGAAAAACGTAAAGAAAAAGAACCCCTACCAAAACTAGTGACGGAGAACATGTCACAATACTTGGAGACGGGTATCAAGAAGTCCGTACATAGTCTAGATTAGGGAACTTAGATAAAGAATGAAGGTGACATATTGACATTACCTAAACTAAATCCAGTATGGACTTACCGGATCACCAAAAAGGGTGAAAGAAGTTAAATTCAGACCTAAAACGTTATTCTTCAAGTACTAGACTCGGTGTCAGTCGAGGGTCAGAACAAAAACGACTGACATATCTCGAAGAGGTAGAAACTAATCTTTCTTATATTAGTTAGACTAAAGTCATAACTTGTAGACCATTATAGGTACACATCTCAGTAGAGAACACAACGACCTTCTCCCAAAAACGATACTGGTCACACAAGAGAACCGTTTTGACAATTCGAAAAAGGAACGAAGTAAAAAATGAGGTTCCGGTTTGAACGGACAATAAGGTCCATAGAGAACTGAAGGATGAAAGGTTTTACCTTTTCTCAATGTATTTACGGACGTAACCTTAATTACCGAATTTCTACTTATCGATTCTTGTTATAATAAACACCGTTAGACCTAACAAGTCTTGTTCAAAATTGGTTCCTAAAATCGAGATTATAGTCCTTATTCTAATTGATCTAAGATACCTCAGTGTTTGTCGATGTACGGAAAGTTTAGTTCGGGAAGTTCACCTAAAGTTTTGTTACTTTTATAAAACACCTACAGTACCTTACAGTCTCTGAGTCACTTACTGGAATTTGAGTTAAGTATCGTTAGGTCTTCAGTTCCATTAATTTTTCTTACTTTATTACGGTAAACGTCGTTGTACCTACCTTGATCTCTATAGTATGGTTTGTTTTATCCAATCTTTCTGTTTATGGTATGCTATAGTGAATGTAAACTTTAGATTTATACTGTGTTTAGATACTTTGTCTTTGTCTGAGTGTCTGTATCTCTTGTGTGAACACTAACGGTTTCCCCTCACTCTCAACCCTTCCCTTCATGACCCTCAAACCCTAATCTTTTAATTATTTATAGTTCCGGTTTATTCGTTTAGTAAAGATTTTTAATAGGTCCGATTCACTTTTATTTAGTGGTAAACACATTACAGTGTACTTTTCTTAGATTTTTTATTCAATAAGGTGCAGAATTTCATAACAGAGTTTATATAAGAGTGGCTCAAAACACACATCTTAAACCCCTCCAAATTCGTCGTTCAACCCCACCCCCCGAGTTTACATGGTGACTTCTAGATATTCTATTTGACAAGACGACATCAAAATAAATCTTTACCCTACTCAACTTTGTATTGAGACTTTGTTAAAGAATACCATTAGTGCAACTAGTTACTAAAAATTTATAAAGGTTTAACGTTAGTTACGTGTTATGATTAGACCAAATGCTTGGTTAAGACCTTAAGAAAATGAATTATATATCCATACTGTGAAGTAAAAATTCATATAGACTTGTAAAAAAGTTTATTCTTTTTTTTTTAGGAAGGTTGTCGTGTGTTCATAGTATACACTCGACCGTGTCACAATGAGATGTAGTTCTTCCGAGAAAGTGTTTCATTCTCTTGTCAGATTTCATCGTACAGATTAGTGGAGTACTTCTAATGTCGATTTTAGAGTGACATCATTTGAGATAGACTGGAGTTACAAGAACTAACCGTTTCTCGACTTCTCTCTGTTTGTCGACTCTTTCTTAGATCTCACCCACTCTAATCCACGACGTGTCCCTCCCGACCGAGACCCAGTTGAGAAAACTAACCGTAAAGTGATCTGATTTTCGAGTCCCGACACCTACGTGTCTAAGTCCAAAATACCCCAGGACGGTCGTAAAGACTTCACCGCTCCCACACCGTCCAGATGACCCTTAGACAATGGTCAACATGAATGGGTCACTCCGTCTGTCGGAAGAAGGATTGACAATGTAAACAAAATATGACGAAACCGTTCTTGCGTAGACCTTGTTACGTATGTCAAACCCAGGGGTGGAAAATTTTCTCTGTATCTTTCCAATCTTTCGTAAAGTCGTTTTGTTGTGTCTTCCTTCGGTTGCGACATCATGTCTTCGGTCTTCGTGGGAACAGGGGACGTAAGACATCTCGGCAGATCCATTGGTTTAACGGTTTCGTTAGAGAAAGGATTAGAAATTGGAGATTGAAAAGAAAAAGTTAGTGAAAACTTAGAGGTGTTTAATAATGTTACGCTTTTATTCTTATTGAAATTTAGAGGAAAAATTTCTCTACGATCTTAAGAGTATCAACGTCGGTAAGGTGTGTTTGATCAGAATCAGAATACTGGTCCCTCTTACCTTTTATAACAAATGGCATAAAAGATACGAACTCCCAATTCGTTGACCTTTGTGTCAATGACTATTAGAGATAGAATATTCACCCAATAAATACTTTTCCCGTCGACACCACCCGACAAAGGGTACCTTTGGTACAATACCTACTGATCAAACCAAAGGTTCGTCAAATTACGTACTCAGAAACATCATTTTATGTCATCTTGAGAGTTTGAACCTATTTCCTTGTGTCTTTGTTACTTTCTTTCCTCAAAATGTTAAATAAGAAATATCACTTGAAACTACAACTTATCCGTCTTAATTAATCTCCCACTAATTCATCATAAACTTTAAATTCTTGTGAAATGTCTTTTAAAATTCGTAAAAGTTTCTGAACCTTCCAATCGTCTCGACCGTGAAATAACATAGTTTACAGTCAGATGTCAACATAACGACATATAAAGGGGGATCATTGGTCGTGACAAGAGTAGTAAGAATTGTTACTCCATCTAAATATCATGGGTATTTCCTTGTTTTACCCTCTCTTCCTTTTCCTTCCTTTTCTCTTACTAAAAGTACTCATATGACTTTTTTTAAAAGCATTCTCGTTCTCTTTCCTTCTAACCCCTCATTTCACTTATTTATAATACCATATTCTTTCTTTTATTTTTATTTACTCCTCAATGTCAATATTGTCTCTTTTGGTACGTACGTTGCAACGGATTCTCCACTTCTCATAGTCTTTACAACTTTCGAGCGGTCGTCCCCCGTGGTATTTTGATTTTCCGGAGATTCTTTTTGTCGTTGAGAACTACCCCTACCCCCGACACTCACTCTCTATGTCTGTGTAGTCGCTCCGTCCATAAGTGTTATGTTCACTGAGACAAGTACCCCACGGTTCGGTATCCAATCCTGCATTTGGTATGACAATAGGGCTCTTACTTTAAACCAAATTATAATCTTTTTAGATGATTATACGATTGTTTGTTCGTGTGTGTGTATAATAGAGTTTTATGTTTCTTTAACGTAAACTATTTAAAATTCATAGGAAAAATACATTCTTTTTGAGAACCGTTTTATCCGTATGTGTATATTTCTTCAAAGTAATTGGACTATTTCCAGTAGATGGTTTTGTCGTTTCTATAGAGTACCGTTTACAATCTTCCTAGAAAAATTTAGTCTTTACTCCACGTGTATACAAGATGTAACATGGTTTTCGAAATCAGTTTAGTTCGACCATCTATTCCTTTTCTTCAATATTCCTAACTCTTCTGTCTGACTCTTACCATAATTGACGTCTTCTCCGGACAAATACGTCTTTCGGACTTTCCGAAGTCTTTAATATTCTTTGTCATTCTTAACTCGTTCTAAGAATTTATATTCTAGTCGTTTGTTTTTAGTTGAAGTAAAAATATATGGTCGGTGTTTATCGAAATTTTACATTGTGGATTTTTCTATGATTTTTATTCTACGAATTATTATTCAGATTGTTTTCTTTATGTACTAGAATTACCTTTTAAATTTGAAATAACTTTTCATAATTCCTGTATTTATTTACGTCTCTATAATGTATAAGGACTGATCCTTATGAATTCATGACATATCTACATTAAAAGAGGTTTAATAATTATATAAAGGTTGTTTTTCCGAAAAAGGGGTATCATAAATTCACTTCACTTCACTTCACTGAGTCAGCACAGGCTGAGAAACGTTGGGGTACCTGACATCGGATGGTCCGAGGAGACAGGTACCCTAAAAGGTCCGTTCTCATGACCTCACCCAACGGTAAAGGAAGAGGTGGTATGATAAATTTGATTAAGATTTTAAATACATCTTGTTATTCTTTCCCAGTTTTGATCAGTGTTGATGGTTTTGTTCCAACTCTTTGAAAATTTCTTTTGTCCGTTTTTTCCGATAAAGTTTCCTCTGTACTTTTCAGGTATTTAAATTCCTTTTAAGACTTGATATAATCATTAGTTCTTTTACGTTTGATTTTCGTGTAAAATTTGGAAAGTTTAACCGTTTTTCAACTTTTAGATCACTATCGTTCACACAAGTTCAGTCACACCTATATAAGAAGGAAACTTTGTGTTCAACTACGAAGGTATCTTTTCAACTTGGCTAGTTAAGGGGAGGTATCCACGTCTATGACAACGAATGTAATGATCCTTTGTACAAGTTCTAAAGTCCGATATAACAAACATTTTATTTTTTATGATCTTTGTTAGGTTCACCCGTAGTAGTTCTCTTATCTTTTTAACATCACGAAAGTACTTTGTCTGTGGAAGTCTCGTCACTTTTACTTACTTGGTGTCGATACAAGTAGTTTTGTCTACACGCACACATATTAGTTTTAATCCATTTTAAGGATACGTACGTTTTCTTCTGTATGACATCTATGTTTGTCAATATTAAAATTTTTTTCCACTACACTATCCCCTCCTTATGTCTTAGGGTTTCGTTGACCGTTACATGATAAAATTTTGGACTACGGACTCATAGATAATATATATATAAGTGATTCTTTTACATGACATATATTATTATATAAAGAAACAAGTATAAAGAGGATCCGTGTAAGGAAAGGGATTGGGACAACTTTTCGTGAGAGAGCAAACACAATTTTGAAAGTCTTTAACTACCTCCTTTTTATGATATTATCTCTCAATATTTAAACGAAGGTTAATAGAGACTAGAAAATTAGTAATCTTAAACTTCCAGAGTTTGGGAGATCCATCTCTTTCTTCAGTTATCGATGAGACTCCTGTGACTCATTTTCTTCGTTGACACAATCAGAGTGTCCCAGCGTGTGGGAGTAAGATTTATTCACTAAGACTTTCATACCAGGGTCTTGTCGTCGTAGTCGGAGGACCAATTTCTAGGTTCAAGAACCCGGGGTGTATCTGAACGACCGAGTCTTTGAAACCCTCCCTCTTCGGGACGTTTAGCCGTAAAATTGTTTCAGACGTCTACTAAGACTACGTGGGTCAAACTCTTGGGGACGACCTTTTAAAAGTTTAAATATTCCTTTAGAGAAGTAATAATGTTTTATTTTGGGGAGATGGTACTTGATTTGTTAGATCCGTCGATTCTTTCGGCATAGTGACCGGGAACCTTCTTAGATTACCAAAAATTTTAGGAAATTAAGTCTCCAGTCGTTTGATACCGAGTTCCTGGTAAGTCGAGTAGATACAAAGAACAACTCTGGTACTAAATTTTCAGTTTTCTTCTGCTAAAGTACCGTGTATTTTAATATTTTTTCAGTCTAAAGTCACAGACACTTACTTCAAAATGACCTTCCATCGGTCCGAGGAAGTGAGTGTAGTGGATACCGACGAGAGCACGGTCTTGTCGCCCCGACACTCTATACTGTCTTTTACAGACCGTGTGCTTCAACTTTTATAAATTATAGACCTGGACTTTTATAAATTATAGAAATGGTTTTTTCAAACTACTGAGGATGAAAAAAGTCATTAATGTCAGATATTGGAGTTTCGCGTCATATTAGGATCACTAAAAAGAGGCTTTTCATGTTAAAAGGAAAATTAAGGTGTCCGTTTTTAGATCATCAGATTTTCTTAGGAATCCTTTCAATTTAGTCTAGGTAAAAAATAGCTGTTCCATTTCGTTTATTGGGTGTGTCTCGTAGCCTTCTTACAAAAATTAATACGAAAGAGACAGAAGTTTATAAGATTATTCACTGGTTTTTTTTAATTTTTTTTTTTTTTGTCGATCACTTAAAATTACTTTATAAGGTAGTGTAAATCGAGACCTTTAATCGAATCTTTAGAGGTATCCGTAAAGTCCACCGAGTGAATCTCACACTTGAACAGAGTTCCGACGTCTCTGAACAAAGAGTCCGGGGTGAGACGTCGGCGGAAGGAGGCACCGAGAAGAAACCGACTTTGAGAGATCCGTTAGACTAGGAGTCAGAGAACTTAAAAAAG
This sequence comes from Capra ibex, assembly GCA_006410555.1. Classification (NCBI taxonomy): domain Eukaryota; kingdom Metazoa; phylum Chordata; class Mammalia; order Artiodactyla; family Bovidae; genus Capra; species Capra ibex. The sequence goes on along the minus strand of SJYO01033645.1, from coordinate 45,637,229 downwards.
ATCTGGTTCAAGTGATGAATAATGACTTCAGGACGAGTGGTTTAAGGTCTTTATATAAAATAAATTGTAGATAATTGATCGACTTTGCCGGACAAAGATCGGTATTGGTAGAAGTAGAGTTTAAAATAAAAGGTGATCTAAAGATTCTAAGGAACTCGTGTCTGGGTGAACTAAAACTCTCGAAATTGTGAGTCATTTTTGGTTTCCTACAAAAGAATGGGAGTGTTCTTATTTAGTGTATAAAGTTGAATTTTAGAAATTCGATATGAGTGGAAAAGAACTTTTACTCTCGTGATTTGAGAAGTGTCCAACCGTAATGGTCGGGTGCGCTCTTCTTATTCAGACTAGAGATTAAACTACCCCAAACCAGAGGTCCAGTCACAATGAGACATAAGTCATATTATAAATCTCGTAAGAAGAAACGGGAGATTACTTAAGTAAGTGAAATTCAATACATCTGTCCTTTTAGGAGGTTTCCTGTCAGTACACTTTTACAGAACTAACCTTTGAATTGGAAAATATCAAAATTTTTCGTCCCCTTCCCGCTGAAAGTTAAGTTTCTTTGGGTATGGGTGCCGTGTGAGACGGTAATATCCCCGGAAACCCGTTCAAAAAAAACACACAATCGGCGAGTCAGAACAGACTGAGCAACCCTGGGGTACCTGACATCGAGCGGTCCGAGGGGAGAGGTACCTTTAGAGGTCCGTTCTTATAACCTCACCCAACGGTAAGGGAAGAGGTCCCCTAGAAGGGTTGGGTCCCTGACTTGGACCCAGAGGACACCCAAATGACAGACTTGGTGGTCTCTTCGTCCAATGACTTCAGACTTTACCCTATCACGTGGATGGAAGTTCCCGCGGATGTCGTAAATACCATAGGAACATGTCTAATCCTTTCCCACAGACAGGGAGGTCCGTGCACCAGGGTTCCACGTGCGAATGGACCGTGTGTGATTTAAACGTGTAGACAGGGAGGTGAAAACGGGACACGAAGACACCCGAGGAACTCTAGACCGAGGAAAGGTTTTGAAGTAGAGTGTCTATTGAGAGGGAGTCCGAGTGAATCGAGACCTGTATGACGGGAGAAAGGACAAGGAACTTGGTCAACTTCGGGAAAGAACGGAGTTCAAGAAACGTGTACGAAAAGAGAGGGGAACCTTACGAAATTTCGTTTCGAATATTTCGTCACAGGTCACCCGGTGAAAACCTCCTGTCTGTGTAACCGAACGTTTTACAAAAGATTTACAAAACTTTATTTACTGTATTTTTGAAATCCTCTAAAGTGTATTTTAATGTAAAGATGAATTTACAAATTTCGTAATGAGAAACCTGTGAAAAATTTTTTTCCACAGACGACCGAATAGGACCTCTTAGTCTTCCCCGTCGCCGTGACTCCCACGACGAAACTCCTCGACTCGGGAGACCTGTCCGCACCTACTAAGGGGTAGTCCGGGTCACACGAGTAAACTAGGAAGACCCGTAAATGTAAATGACAGAACTAAATGAAATTTTAGAAAAAAATATACGGTGAAGGAGAGTCTCTGAAGAAGGCTGGAAAGATGGGATTAATATAAAAAGGGTTGAGTGAGGGAACAAGGAAAGTTTTATAATTATATCTAGACAACGAAAGTATCCAGTTTCTACCGACTTATAACAGTTAAAAAGTACTGGGTTAGATTATGTTAAATGTTTAAAATTTAATAAGACGTACACACAAAGTACAAAATGGTATCTTTCATTCGGGTAACTATTCCTAGATCAGAAAAAGTGATAATATAAGAACCACTGATCATACATGTATCATGGACCTTCCATGGTCCGTGATTTTATAAGTCCACTTATTTACGTTCCCGAGGAGGTTTTTTCAAGGAATCATCGAGGTCTTGTATGTATTTTCGGTAGAATTGGACAGGAGTCCAGGGATCTTCATTGGGTTCACTTGAAAGGATTGAGTGTCGGGTTCCGTCAAGATGACAGATCGGGGAGGAGTTGAGATCTCGACCGAAATCAGGGTCTGAAGTAGTCGGAGACGAATGTGTCGACTGCGGGGACCAAAATCGTGACCTTTAATGGGAATTCCATGTCAAAAAAGGAATTGGGTGCCCATTTCGTCGGAACTCTTATGGTGACCTGTAGGTGTAAGGTACCCCAGTGTTCGTCAGCCTGTCTGTGATCGCTGACTCGTTTGTGCATCAAAGGCGTATGGGGAACAGACCTCCTAAAACGTGTGTATCGCGGACGATAGACCTACCGGGAGGATCGAAACGGAGAGTGGGGTTTGGTGTCGGATTGAGTAGGACTTTCTGAACCAAATCCTTAGTAGAGGAGGTCCCTCGGAAGGTGGTTCTAATCTACGGAAGGAAGATCCGAGGGTCTTAAGTAGGTGGGGGTAAGTAAATTATTTTTATGTGTGTGTATATATGCCTTTATATTTTTATATACATATCATGTAACCTATCATTCACGATGTATCTCTTCATCAATTTTCTGTATCCATGCCTTATGACCCCGTTTCACGTTAAAATTTATCCCACCATTTCCCTTCCGGTGTGACTCCACTGGAACTTCGTTTTAGGACCTTCACCATTCCTTCACGTAGCATTTTTATAGACCCCCCTTTTTCAGTAAGACCTGGCTCCATTTGTCCTCGTGACCGATCAAATCTTCTATTGTGACTTCGGTCAACTGGAGTTGAGTCACTCTTGTCCCTTTAGTCGTCTACTCCAGACTCTCACTGTTCACTAGTCTAGGACCCGAGACTTACCGGTGACTTTCCCTATAACGAAAGTGACTCTACCTTTTCCAGACCCCCAATAAACCCGCATTCACTGTCCTAGACTGAATGGAAAGGTTCCGATGACAGAAGTGTCTGACATCTTCTCGTTCTCTCCTGAGGTCTTTCGGTTAGTCTTCCGAGGTTGTTGTGATGTTCGTTAGGACCAGACACCCTGCCCGACTGTCGATACCTCCCACATACTTACCAATAAAAATTTTACATAAAAACTTACAACCCGGTTGTCCAACCACTAATCTAACCCACACCTAATTCTCTTCATTTCTTCTTAGTGTAATGTCAGTTCCAAACCCGGTCTAGGTGACTTTCCTCCCGGTCCCTTCGTCTTCCGATTCCGTCATTGCTCACCCGCCCCCCTCCTCCTCCCTCTGGAGTTTAAACCAAACTCCATTCTTCAAACTCTACGGATAATCTATAGTTTCACCTTTATAGTCCATTTATCAATCTGTGTGTGCAGACCTCATGTTCCCTCTCCCAAAGCCGATCTCTAAACAAAAATCGTATGTCTACCATAGAGTTCGTTGTTGTCCCGTACTCCAGTGTTTCTGTCGGTTCATGACTTCTGTCCCGTCCGGACCCGGGACCATGTGAGGTCGTAAGTCTCCAACTCCAAGGGACTTGGAGTGAATAAGTTTGTGTGTGTAATAAAAGATCGTCATCTAGTGTTTGAGAAGTACGAGTCCTGTTTGACAGATAAAATAGAGATGTCTGAATCATGTCCCGGACCGTGTGTGAGTCATTTGAATACGACTCGTTATGGAACAAGTACCCCAATGTTTCTCAACCTGTACTGACTCGTTGACTTGACTTGACTTGGAAGATTTCTCTTAGTGTTTCAGGAATTTTCCGTTTGTCTTCTGTCTTTTTTTATCTTGGGTATCCTGGCTCCCTCCATGTTTATGATTATGTTGTACTGTCTACTTGTTTTTTATAATACTTTTTGTTTTTACCGTATTATTTACGGAAATTATATGGTCCGACGTTTGTTTTATAAGGTACATATAATAATGTCAGTTACGAGTATCAGTCATCATGAGGGTAAATTGTCTACCTCTTTGACTCCGAGTTTTACCGACTCACCGACATTATGTTTGGGACTACTTTAAGTGATGTAACACGACGAAGGATAGATAGATAAAGTCTGTGAGATTCACGGTTCGTTTGACGGACAAATAGATTGGACTAGACCTGACTATTGTAGACCTAGATACATAGATAACATTTTTTTGTTTTGACGACGACTTTTTCATTCTCTTAGACCCTTTCTTAGGACGTGGGGATCTTTCCCCTATTGGTACCCGATCCTTCAGATATACAACTGAACTGATTTGTAAAGATTCGTACGGACATTGGATGCGTTTTTGTCTTGAGTCGTCGACCTTCTCGTTATCTTTCTACCGTTGATGATGCCTGACTCCTGGATCTGAAGTACTCGGAGAGACCATAATCGAATCTTAAATGACACTGAGATTCCCTTAGCCTTCTCTCCGTCTGACGTTTGGTAATTGTAGTGACAAAGAAGATTAGTTGTACTTTATAGTATCGTGAAACTTTGATTAGATCCGACATAGGGGGATTTTATAAACCCCAGGTTCTTTTAGTGAATTGGTTTTCAGATATCCATATTCTCGTTATAAATTAGACTTTTCATTTCAGACTTTAGTTTCCTGCAAAAGGATTTCAGTCTTTCCTTCTAGTGTATTTATCATCCTACTTAATTCAACTAGATGGAAGAATTTTTGGTTTCTTTTGAAACTGTGAGATACTTTATGAAAACGGAGACGAACCACAGTGCCAGTTCACGAAGCAGACGGTAAAGACTGGAACGGTAAAAAGCAAAATTATTTTCATTCGTTTACTTTTGAGATGTGACTTCTTTACCACCGTGAGTTTCCTTTAATTTTTGGTTTTTCGATGGGTTCGATGGAAATCTTTTCGGATGGGATGAGTAAACGACGTAAAAAGAAATTTATTGTAAAAGACTAATATTTTAAACTTCTTCAGTCTCCTCAAAATATATGACCGACTAGAAAATGGGAAACCAGGAGTTTTCACTTTTCTGGTAATGTCGGTAGAGTGGAAAATTTGGACTTTATGTCTTTAGGTTAAATACTTTACCTTTTCACAGATGAAAAGAATATTTCTACGAAGATATTCGTGTATAATGATGAATGTAAAAATTTTACATTTTTCACGTGGATACAGTAAACTCATTTGGTTTTGTTGGAGGACATAAAATCCTTATAGATTTAGAATGTATTTGAATGGAGTAGGTGTGACTGATACTGTGTTATAGAATTTGTCCTATTTTACGTTCGTCACAAACGTGTTCTTATGTACCGTCATGACAAATATTTTGTTTCATAAGCATTTTTATATTCAAAAGTATTCCCCGTGGGTGTATTAATTTATGACACCATAAAAACATGAAGATACATTACTAAAGGTTTAATGTGGTAAGTCACTTTCTTCGCGTTTGATACATATGTCTTACGATATGGAGTACATTTGTTCTTCATATATTGTATACGTTCGAAGACATACATATCCATTAAAGGTCCTCCACACTCAACCTTTTTTTTTAACCCAACCGGTTTTCAAGTAAGCCCAAAAAGGTATTGTAGAGTACCTTTTTAGACTTGAAAGACCGGTTGGGTTATCAATTGAAACCCCTCTCGACGTTCTGATCTCCTGTCTCCCTTCATTCGAATTGAAAAAACATAATGGAATAAAGATGGATGACTGAAGTCAAAGTACCAATGTATATAAAAAAATTAAAATTACTAAATTAGTTCAAGAAATTTTTCCTCTGAATCAGTATTTCATCAATTCATAATGGATTTCGTGGAAATGTTTCCGTTAAAGTTGTGCACTATTATTTCTGTTACTTTTTACACACAGAAATTATCGATATTGAATTATCGATGAAAGGATCTAAAATTTTAAAAGAAATACGTATCGAGTTTTAAGAAGATTATTTTTTCTCTCCCTTAGACCGTTATTATTAATAAAATTACTAATTTTACTAGAGTTTTTTTCATTGGTTTTTAGGAAGTTATGAGGTCAAAAGACTCCGAATCGACACTATGTTTGACAACGATATATACCTATAAATGTTTTTAGTTGTGTTTGTTAATTGGTCACAAACTCTTCCTTTAAGATGGACATGACAAACCCCATTACCTATAGGACTATAAATGAATTTCATTTTTTTATTAAATATCATTTTTTTTTTTTACCATTTGAATCACCTTTCAATTCATTCATTAATCGTTTTCCCGATATTCTTTTGACTTATAATTTAATATAAAGTTATGACCGATAAGATTGTATTTGGTAATAATAAGTCATTTGAGATAATATTCTTTTGGTCTATGTGACTATAATTTCTTTTACGTTAATAAATCACCGTCTCTTAGTTCAATTATAATCCTGCGGATGAGTCACTAATTAAATCTTGAGACTACGAGGGGTCATCGAACTTAAAATGTTTACTTCCTTTTAAAAGGGTCAGAGTAATTAGTTCAGTTATAGTACAAAGAAACATATGATTAGTATTATTGGAGAGTAAAATTGAGGACTTGTGGAATAGAGTTGAAGAGAAGACTAAAAAAATGAAAGATATGGAATTAAACTCAAGTACAGAGTTCAAGTACAGATGTCAAAGGAACTGTGACAGTGTCCCAGTTTAGACAGAGTATTGAGATGGTCCCGAAACGTATTTATTGTTGACGAGACATTTAGTGACCTTCTTACTGACGGAGACACTTACTTATACGTACATATATAATTAGAATAATGAATTACCTTCTTTTAGGTACGGAGGATCAAAAGGTAAGTAGAAAGGAAAGTATTATGGTAATTTGACTTTCGGAGAATTTTAAAGATTACGGATTCTTGCTTGTGTATTACCGAGTTTTTATCCATCACCTCTTGTAAAAGGATGAAGACATGTAGTGTAGTCATTAGATATCTTCTGTATGACCGAAGGTCAGAAGGATTACGAACTATTGTAAGGGGTTTGCAATTACGGTTGTTAGACGAGATTTTTACTTTAATGAAAAGGTTACCTACATAGAAGATATGTAACTATTTTTCGGAAACTATGTCGGATACACGGGGGGGGGTAAGTAATATAAGAATTTCGTAGTTCATATGACTTTACATTACGCCGGGTCGTGTAATTTGACATTTATTATATGTACCAATCCAAGACCCAAGATTAAGTCCAAAAGATGACAAACGATGAGATCAAAAATGTGTTACTTCCATAAGTGTTACATAAAAATCTTATGTTCATTTGACGATTTATTTTCACTAAACTAAAACGGCGGATAGTTGTTTTTATAAAAAGTTGTAAAAATCAAAAATTTATAAAATCTTTTAATTAGCTTCACTTTCAGGATTCTTTGATTTTACACACTAGTACATCATGTAAACGTTTAATGATTACTTTATTAAATTTTCTTTCGTTTGTATAAGTAGTCTAATATTAAAGGAAAATGTATATAAAACAGAATTTTTCATGAGAATTTTGTGTTTTTCGAAGTTTGTAGATGTAAAGTAGAGATATGGTTACTATTTAGTTGTATAAAATTTCAATCATTCCACCCCCCCTTGGTAGGTGGATATTGAGTCTAATGGTTTTCTCGTATGTGAATATAAGTCTTAACATACCGGATTTTTAACTCTTCATAATAATTTTAATAGACCCCTTTTATTCGTTTTTATTCCCCCCTTTTTGTTTGTATAGTAAACCCGTATTCGTATACTTAGGTTTTTTTTTTTTTAGAAGTCTTTAAAGGTTTAATTAAACAAGTTTCAACAGTGTCGGTCACTTTTTAATACATACATATAACTCTATTAGGAGTAACTCAACACAAAGCTATATATATGAGGGAAGTATTAATAGACTTTCTTGAAAAAGGACCTGGGGAATTTTGGATAAACTTTTTTGGAAGTTCAGTGATGTAATAATGTCAGTAGTAGCTCGTCTTTCCTATAACTATCTTGACGACATCCGTGTGAAACGTCATTCAAAAAGTTGATATTTGTTAAGAATTATTAAGTTTTCATGTACCTATAATTGTAAACCAGTTGTGTACGGTTACTTTGTTACTCAGACCTTAGATTTGCAGACATAGACTAGGATCACTTTACGAGGTTTTGTCTGTAAGACTAAACCTTGATACTTTAGCGAATATTTTGATCTCGTATTGCCTCACGGTGCTGAACATTAATCTTGAGTCTTAGATCAGATAAACAAGAACCCACAAGAATCAAAGGTCGAGAAAAAAACAGGGTGATTTCTTGGGTAAGAATTTTCGAGTCCCTATTTTACCTCTAGAATTGACAGGAGTTTTCTACAATAAACCTTTTGTTTACCTTCCTTTTTCTAATGGTGTATATCGTTTGTACTCTCGTTTAATGTAGATTTACAAAGGAAATTTGTGAGTCTTCCATCATTATGGTAAGTAAAGGTACTGGTGTCGGAAAGACGTCCGATTAATGTGATATCGGGAAAGATCAGGTAACATGTCTCGTCGTACTTAAAAGGAAACCTCGTTTCAAGTCAATAATAAGGGAAGACATTGACGTAAGGGTTTCCGTGGTCTACAGAAGTTTAGTTTGATTTGGTGGAGTCGCTTCCTAATTTCCGGGGTAATTAAGGACTGAGTTGGAAGGGATCGAAATGGTAGGACGTCAGTCTTGTGTCCTTTGATGTAAAAGATAAGGTCAATTTTGTTAGATGAAAAGTAGAGAGGTCTGAAACTGGTGAGATGTATTAGAGAGAAGACAGAGTAATTATCAAGGAAGTAATTTTCCATAAAAAAGGAGAATTTTTTTTTGTGTTCTGATTTCGTGTCCTTTGTTTTCTTTTTATTTAATTTAAAGTAGTTTTAATTTTTACGAACACGTAGTTTCTGATAACTATCTTATTTTTCCGTTGAGTGTCTTACCCTTTTAATAGACGTGAGTATATAGACCATTATCCGATTGTAGGTGTTGTATATTTCTTGAAGATATTAAGTTGTTCAAATTTTACCATTTTTGTACTTATATGTAAAGTCGTTTGTTCTATGTTTACCAGGTATTCGCATTCTCTTCTACAAGTTGTGGTCTCTCTTTACGTAGTATTCCTTTAATTTCAGTTTTAGTTTTGCTCTATGGTGAGATAGGTGAACCTAACGATAATCGTTTTCGTTGTACTTTCCCTAAAGGGACCGACAGATCACCAATCTTGAGTCGTGAAAGTGACGACACCGGACCCAAGTTAAGGACCAACCCTTTGATTCTAAGGCGTTCGTCTCACCGGTTTATTTTATTTTATTTTATTTTATTGTTGACAACCAACTCCTACACCTCTTTGACCTTGAGAATACGTAACGGTCACCCTTATATTTTATCACATCAACGACTCTTTCTGTCATAACCGTTTAAAGAATTTCTTAATTTGTGTCTTAATGGTGTACTAAGTCGTTAATGTAAGGACCCATATATGAGTTCTTGATTTTCGTCCTTGAGTTTGTCTATAGACATATGATTACATGTATCGTCGTGACAAGTGTTGTCATTTTTACGTCTTTATTAGGTTTACAGGTAATCGATTACTTACCTATTCCCTTTACACCATATACACATGTTACCTTATAATGAATCGGAACTTTTTCTTATTTTGAAACTATACAGGATGTTATGTCTACTTGGAATTTTTATACGATTCACTTTATTAAATCTATGTTTTCCTATTTATATCCTCAGTCGGGTGAATATACTCCATGGATCTTAACAGTTTAAGTGTCTTTAATCCTATTACTAGTGGTCTGTGACCCTTTTCCCTCCTTACCCTTCAATCATAAATTACCTATCTCTCTCAGACAATTCCGACTACTTTTCGAGACCTCTACCCTATCACCACTACACACCAATGTGTTGTTACACTTATGGAATTACAGTTGTGAACTTTTAACAATTTTACCATTGAGAATATGAAATTATGTTATTTCATTACTTCTAAGTCGACTTTAGATTGAGATGATTGGAAGAGTCATAACTTGTGTCTAATGATATGACTGACCAACAGTTGACCCATATTTTACTCAGAAAAATATTTCAATCTTTTTGAAAAATTTAATCCGTGAAATAAAAAAATCTCAAAGAAATTTGTAACTAGTCACAAATTTTAAACTGGATATTTTACTTTTAATTCAGTAATAGTCTCTTGTTGGTATAAATTCTTTGACATGACATATAAGAATAAGAGATGGTCAACGAATAAAAGGAGATAACGAGAAGAAATACAACATCAGCAGAGGAAGTAGTGTGTCACATAGAAAAATAGGTTTAGTCGATTGTAAATTTTCGTTTATTAATGTATTTACCTTACTACCATATATTTTGATTTTACGATGTAGACTTAATGTGTCTGAAATCTCATATTTGTTTTCCTTTCTCTCCTTCCCCATCACAACGGGATACTCGAATTCTGTAAGAACGTAAAGATCCAAATATTTTGTAGAAAAATTCAACGTATGTGATATTATGTCACGATCTTCCGAAACTATATTATTTAGGTGTAAAATAGTTTTCTTTAAAGGGGTTCCTAATAATGTATTTAGAGTCTTTAAGACTAGGGTACAATGGTGATTCTTGTACCTGTATACCGATATATCTGAATTAACTTGTTGTGGTCAGTTGATGAAAATTCTCGTTTGAGCTACTGTACGTATTAATAGTTTCGTTTGGATTTAAAATTTTTACAAGTAGTTTATTTTGACTTGTTAATTTTGTCATTATTTAATGTTCCTACCTTCGTTGACTGATCTATATTCGTGCCTCCTTAGACCCGTATGTTTATGGTACTCAGTTATTTTACCACAACGGTAGAATTTTCTTTAAATCATAACATTGTCTAATAACGTTAACTAGGTTCTCGATTCTATTTATAAACTCCAAGGTGTGAAATTCTATCAGGTTTTGTTACCCAGTGTCAGTAAGATTAGTATGAAGATATAAGATCTTATATGTTGTATGACTTATTTTCACATAACCGATTTACACACACACAGGATTCAATGGAGTCAAGCACCCATCTTCTTCCCGCAAATTCTTAGACCTTGACAAATCATCGATCCCTTGAGGTATCGGTTTGTATTCAAACTTAAATTTCTGTACGGTACCCCACTAATAGAGTCAGTATTAGAAATTGGGATTTTAAGACATTCTTTATTATTTCTTATAAAGTTGAGGATTCCGTCGTACTTTCACTGTCAGTGAGTCAGTACAGACTGAGAAACGTTGGGGTACCTGATGTATCAGGTACCTTAAGAGGTCTAGTCTTATGACCTCACCAATCGATAAGGGAAGAGGTCCCCTAGAAGGGCTGGGTCCATAGTTTGGGTCCAGAGGGCGTAAAGGTCACCTAAGAAATGGTCGACTCGGTGTTCCGTTCGGGTTCTTATGACCTCACCCATCGGATAGGGAAAAGATCGTGTAGAAGGGTTGGGTCCCTAGTTTGATCCCAAAGGACTTAGCGTCCACCTAAGAGATGGTTAACTCGATAGTCCCTTAGGGGATTTCGTCGCATACATTGGAGTTTAGTCTTTTGAAAACAATAGTGTCAAATTCCCTCCAACTTTGTAACTCCGTCGTTTCGTTCTTCAGTAGAACGAAAGGTCTCCCTTTTACCATCGAGAATTTTAGTGATTCTACCTCTGTAATTCTTTAACCAGGTGATCCTTTTTTCCCCTCAATTTTAATTGACCTTTTCGGTCCCTACTCTTCCACTGTCCGAAATTATATGCCGTCCGGTTAAAAAGGAACGATTGTCACATTATGTACTCCTCAGTATAACGGAACTGTCAAATACTTCAATACGATAGACGACTTAGGTATCACGAAAATTTTACATCATCTCATAAACAGTAAGATGTACTATTTGGTGTGTCCTGATAAATTATCTGATAGAGGATCAAATTTTTTTTTTTTTCCTTACTTCATGTCTTATTCTTTTCAATTTCAATATAAATCTTGTTTGTTCTCTCTTGATGGTCACATCAAGGTATAAATTACAAAGGGGAATAATATCTGTCTGTGGTTTCGAGACCAAATGATTAGTCAAGTCATTTAATTACGATTTCCCTTATTAGGGATATGAAATTTCAAAATCTAAAGTTTTTCTGATTAATGAAAATAATACGTACGTATGTATTTTACCCTACGAGACCCCGGATTTTTTAGAAAAATAGAAATTAAGATTTTTATAGTGGTTAGTTGTCCACCATTCTCGACTCTGTCTTTCATTACCATAAAAATTAGTATTGTAACCTTGAGAAAAGATTACTATTGGTCCTCACTCAAGATTAGTCAGATTTTATTGAAGGATTCACGATTAAGATCAAGATTCTCTTTTTGAGATGAGTCTATTTTTCGTTTTAGAACATTGTGTTTTAAGGGGAAAGAAAAGATTGTCCCAGTCTTATTTCTCTAGTGATGGACAAAAACTCTCGTCTTTATTATTTCACTGTTTCATAATAATATTTGACTCTTCTGTGGACCGAAAATAAAAAGAATCTTATCTAAATAGTGAACAAAGAAATCCTTATTAGAAATACTAAAAATTCTTCGTGAATCATATGTCGAGAAATTTCTTTTGATTGTAAAATTGTCACTCTAATTAGTTACTGTTACTTTGACAAAGAAGGAATCCTTTTGATGTGTGAGTGATATGTCATTCTCGTTACTGATCTTTAGAATATACTATAAGATAATCCTTCTCCCGACTAGAAATTATTAAATTGAAGAGGTCTTTTAATTGTTAGTGATAATGAAGGTATGGTTTTTTCTATATAATAAAATCCCTTTCTCATTTACATACTTCTAAAATTTGAAAAAGGATAAGTGAAGAGTAGAATTTTTATATTATTAAATGTCTAAGCTTTAATATTAAAAGTCCTTTATATACATTCTTCAGGTACAATTTATTGTTGTCACTTGACACTTCCGTACTCGAAAACAGTGAAATAACAATTAGTTACTTACAATAGGTTTTAATATCTACATTACATTGAATTAATATGTTGTGTTTTAATACGATTACCCTTTTCGGACAACCTTAAATGGTTTATGAGTAATTATATAAAAATGTAACGATATACTTGTACACGAAGAGTTGACGATTATTATTTTCAATATTAACCAAATTACTTTTGGGTATAACGTTTATCAACAAGGACAAATCTTTTTAAGTGTGTCGAAATTTTTACCTAATTTAGGTAAAATTAGGATTAGATGTTTATCTAATATTTGTCGTTTATATTGACCATTAAAAAGTTGTGACTATAGTTTGACTTCATCCTTACCATCACGTGTGTTAAGTTTTACTTCGTTTAATTATTTTTGGGTTGTCTTTAGGTTTAAAAGTGGATAATACCGTTAACAAATTACGAGACTTCACTTGTGTACGAAATTTGGTACTTATAGTCCCGAGTGGTAGATAAGGAGAGTACACAATGTTCCTCTTTGTAAGAGAAGGTGACACAAAACTTCCTACACGTGTTGGTGACATGTTGTCAGTGAAGTTCCAATTGGTCAATGAATAAACAGGATGATTTAGGTTTTTTTATATAATTTACGTTGGAAAGGAAAAGTATTACAGACGGGTCTAATTAGGAAAATTTCAGTCGTTTTAGTTTTTTCGTGTTCTCTATGAAAGTCTGTGTTGAATTTAGATGACACGTACTTTTTACAGATTGTTTTACCGTTAAAATTATCTATTTACATTTAAACTTGCGTATTATGGTCTACCTTTCATCGACTTGGTGTGTCTCTTTTGTTCCGAAAGGAATAGAAGTTTAGATCTACAAAATGTCATTTCTTTTACAATCTTGTACACTTATAAGTTGTAGAAAATTTGACCTTTCTAAAGAAACATTTTGTAATTACTTTAATTATATTGGATTTTAATATTTAAGATTTTGTGTTAATCGATTATCTTAAATTCATAGAAATCTCTAACTTTTTTTATTCGTGTTACTAAATCTTTGGTTTATACGATTTTACTAATACATTATTAATGTAGTTCTTACTTCCATGTCTGTAAGCAGTATACGATGTTCCCGTTGGAGAGAGAGTAGGTAAGTGTGTGTGTATGTGTGAAGGAGTCTGTATGTTGTGGGAAGGTCTTCTATCATATGGTCACTCTCGAATGTTAAAATTATGTTTAGTCTCAGGGTGTCAAGTCAAGTTGTTTTTCCGTCAATTTTAAATCGTGAGAATTCTATAAGACTTCCTTTTTCTTTAGAGTTTTTATAAGGAAATACTACCTTTCATAGAGATACACAGTATTTCGTATGTCGAATGTGTAAAGTGACACAGACTTGCTGGTCAGTGACGTCCATATCATCACTCCATCATAATGACAGGGAAAGAACCCTGACTACAAAAGTATACGACGGGAAGGTCTCTCCAGGTCCCCAAAAAAAATTACTACTGTTAGTTAATGGTTGTTTACATATTAAAGAAAATAATTTATAGACAAAAAGATTTGGTTAGATACTTTATAAAGTCTCTGTTGACAGTAAACGTCATCACAAAGTAGTTATTTGAAAGGATCCCTTGGTGAATGATGGACGACAGATATGGAAACACTTTAGTCACCCGTTTCTTTTGGTTTCCTACTGTCCTCTACTTTGTGGTTAGTTAGGTCGACAGTTTCTCCTGACATTAAAATTTTTTAGGTTATTACAAAATTTAACTCGAAATTTTTTAATTGGTGTTCGACATGTGATGTGATAAATAATTTGAAAGATTAGGAAAAGTACTAAGTATCGGTAGAAGATGTGTTATTAGTTTCTGAAAAGTGGATACGAATAAAATTAATGACGGTTACTAAGTTTGTACGTCACGATACCAATCTCCCGTATAATTCCATACTTTTCATGTGTGACTCTTTTCCTCTTACTCTCTCTTAGACCTTTATATACGTCGATTTTATACCCTTCTCTTCCTTTCTCACGAGATGGATTTGTGAGTAATTCAGTGGTAGTAGGACATTTTACATGTTTCACGAATTTAGTATGTGTGTGTAAACAGTCTGTACTATTAATCACAATTAGAAGTTGTCTTTTTTTTTTTTTTGTCTTTTACTTTTTACACTTTTTCCTCCACTACCTCGTGACAAGAAGTAAGGGACCGGGTTTTCTTTTTCTTTTAGTTCGTACCATAGTGTGACGGAATTACGACTTTTCGAGGGGAATTTACAGAAAATCGGTGGTGTCAGTTTGACCACATTCACGAAACCGTTCCACCCTACGTAAGGTAGTGTAGGCGTTTCCGGACGAAAAGAGACAACCACCAAGTCGAATACTTCTTGTACATACGTTTTATTGTCGAGAGTGTAACGAAGTTTGAGTAGTTATGCAACGAAACATAACGGAACGGCTTAGACAGCGTCTCAGAACATGAATAGTGCCGGACGGAATTGTAAGAGTCGTACTTCTTGTAGTAAAACACAAAAGAACCAAAGTAGAGACCGAACCCGATTAAGACTTGAATTACGGACAAATTTTTTATTTCTCATACTGATAATAATAAAAGAATCTAATTTTTTTTTTAGATACCTTTTCCAAATTTCTGTTTTTATGTATATATTGTGTAGAAACTGAGACATGATATAATTTTAAAGGTGACACTTTAGAAAAAGAAATTCAACAAACACACAAAATGAAAATCATTACCACCCCCCCTATCACCAATCTTTCCTTATGGGTACCGGAAAGTAAAGATATGAGACGTTGATACTAAACACACAATAAGATTTAAAGGAATTGGAAGAGTAGATTATGGACTTTACTGAATTTTTCCAAGTTACATCGGTAATACCAAACACAATGGCATTCTAGATTTTAGATATGGTACTCTCTTTGAAAGAGGTTTTCCTATTATAATGGTGATAGTGGAGTAAAAAGAATAATTATAAATTTTAAAGTGTTAAATTTTTAATCTCTTGAATAAAATCGTTCAAGAGGTTACCCATATTATGATGATTTTAAATGATAAACTGGATTAATACGTAAATTATTCGACTAGAAAACGGTAATATTTTAGACTTGTTTTTTACATCTAAGACATTACAGAATGTCCATCAGAAAATTTAATAGTAACGAAATATACATATGACAAATTTGTGTTTCAAACGAAGAATTTGTGTCATAATTGTAATCCAATTTTCAATATTAATTTGTTATTGAATGATTAATTCCAGAGATGTGTTCCGATTGTTTGTAGACCATTGTTCCTGTATGTTACCTTTTTTATTATACGGACATCCGGTTCGTACATGTTTGGTTGGTGTTCCGGTCGATCTCGGTTTGCGAAGGTTTTTCGTTCATAAGGAAAAATCATTCAAACTGAATTGTTTACCCCCTTTACGTTTGATATAAATTTACACGTATGTTTGACGTTTAAATTTATGGACTTCGACGAAAAATTGTGCAAGTAAAAAGACACAAAGACAGTGTGCAAGGAGGAGTGAAGACACCAAGTAGTGGGGTAGTAAACTATTAAGTCGCGATCGGAGTCGTAATAAGAGTAGTACGAGTAGCACAAGTAAAAGACAGCCTCCTTACTGACCACCACCGCCTCCGCCCCGTCTGTAGTGTCAGAAATTGAGAAGAAACCAGAAAAGGTTCAGAAGGACCCGACGTTTTCGGATTTGTCTTTTTTATTCGAATAGTCGTTGAATGAAACTTTTGGTCATTAATTTTCTTAGTTCAGTAGGAAAGAAAGATATACAGTTCTATTATTTTTGTTCGGGGTCACTATCTTCGAATAAAAGTCTTAATTTCTGTGGTGACACGTTTAGGATTATTTTGACAATTAAGATCGTTCCTAATAGTTAACGACGATTTTAACAACATGTTTACCAACTACTCTTTTACCTATATCCATATTACTGTTTCTTTAAGTGTATATCTAATGTAAAATCGATACTATTTTATATTAGTCTGTACCCTTCTTATTCTGACAATAATGAGATTAGGGTACTAGTTAATTTTATTGATTACCACCCGGTTAGTCTATAATTCACAGAAGACTATATTACGTTGTCCTTTATAGCTTGTAGTGGTTGACAGACTCATTAATATAGCACGACCCAACGGACCTTTTCAGGACCACATTAATAATTGTTGTGAGGGAATGTGAGAGTGTTTCACAAGGTCAAACCTATCATTTAATATGCTTTTAAAGTGAATATTCCGTAGTATCGGTCTTTGAAAATTGAACTTAGGAAGTTCGAAAATCTAAATAGAAAGTCGAATGTTCTTATGACTTCCTTTTTTCTGTTCGACTTACTGTAGTATTCCTTTGATCTTTTTATGTCTTCCTTCCTGTTACACCTAGGAAAATTATTTAGTCATAGTGTTTTTCTTCTTGACGGGATGATTTTCTCTGTCTCGTTTGTCTACGTTACGTTTCAGGATGAAACCTGTGACCGAACCGTTTAATCGCGTTTATCTGAAAAACCCAGTTAAAACTTATGACACACGAGTCTTTATATGGGTCCGTATATACCAATTAATTGAATGTTGTTTCGTCGGTTCTTATATCTAACCCCTTCCCTTTGATCTATCGGTGTACGTTTTCCTACTTTGACCTGCGGATGACATGTGTGCTCTCTTTATAGTTGGGTTGTGCCTAGTTTTCTGAACTTGTATCCTGGACTTTGGTATTTTGAAAAGTTCTTTTATATCTGTCATTCACGGAACTATATCCAGAACCACTATTTAAAAACCTAAATTGTGGTTTTCGTTTTCGTTATGTTTGTTTTTGTTTGTTCACCCTGTTGAAATTTGGTTTTCCGAAACGTTTCGATATATATATATATATATATATGTATATATATATATATGTATGTGTGTGTGTGTGTGTGTGTGTGTGTATATATATAGTTCTTATACTTCTCCGTTCTATGTTTTACCCTCTTTTATATACACTTAATATCCAGACTATTCCACAATTATGGGTTTTATACACTTCTTAAGTATATAGAGTTGTCTTTTCTTTTTTTTTTTTTGGGATTATCATAAAAAAAATTTACTCGTTTACTATATTTGTCTGTAAAAAAGATTTCTTCTGTCTCTACCGGTTGTCCGTGTGCCTTTCTATAAGTTGAAGTAATTAGTAGTCCCTTTACGTTTAGTTTTGGTGTTACTCTATTGTGTAGTATGGACATTCTTACCGATGATAGTTTTTCTGTTCTTTATTAATCACAACCATTCCTACACCTTTTTTCCCTTGTGAACAAGTGGAAGTGACCCTTACATTTGACCTCATCGGTGACACCTTTTCTCATACTTCTAGGGAATTTTTTAAAATCTTGTCTTGATGATATATATTAGGTCGATAAGATGAAGACTCATAAATAGGTGTCCTTGTTTTGCGATTGAGTTTCTCTATGTACGTAGGGGAGTTATACAAGTGACGTCGAAATAAATGTGTTGTCGGTTCTATCCCTTCTTTGGATTCACAGGTTATAACATAACGACAAGAAAGTAGTGATTCAGCACAGACCGAGAAACGTTGGGGTACCTGCCTTCGAACGTTCTGAGGAGTGAGGAGACAGACATCCTCACAGGTACGTTCTTAATGACCTCACCCAACGGTAAAGGAAGAGGTCCCATAGAAGGACTGGGTTCCTAATTTGGGCTCAGAGGACGTAACTCCCGTCTAAGAAATAACGACTCGGTGGTGTATTCAGGGGTATGTTACGTTTATATTTATATTTCTGTTATACAAGTTTTTAATTCTAAAACCTAAAGGTTTTAGAATTCTATAACCTAAAGGTAGGTCATGTGTATATGTCACCTTATAATAAGTCGATATTTTTCTTTTATAACGGTAAACGTTGTTGTGTCTACCTGGAACTCCCATAATACGGTTCATTGTATTCAGTCTGTCTCTTTTGTTTAATGGAGTGAATATACACCTTAGATTTTTTAGTTTTTTGTGTGTTTTGTTTTGTTGACTCGAATACCTATGTTTCTTGTCTGGTTACCAATGGTCTTTGTTTTCACCTTCTCCTTACCCTCTTCCCTTAGTTTTTCATCTTTGAGGGTACATATCTTATTTACTCAGTACCCCTATATTACATGTCGTAATATACCTGATTGTACCTGATATCAATTATTATATGAGATATAAAGTGTCAACGATTCTTTCGTTTAGAATTTTCAAATGTAATGTTCTACTTTTAAAGACATCGATATACTACTACCTACAATTATTCTGAATGGTACTACTAGTAAAGTGTTGTCTATGTTTATGGCTTGGTATAATATGTGGACTTTTATGTAATATACAGTTAATATAGATTTACCTTTTGAAAACTTATATCAGATTCTACTCTACTTTTGACTGATTTTACCTTGTCATACATGTCGTACTCGAGTGAGACCTGTATGTTGACATGACAACAACAAGTCAGTGGTTCAGTACAGGTTGAAAAAACGTTGAGGTACCCGACGTCGTGTGGTCCAAAGGAACAGGGAGTGATAGAGGGTCTCAAACGGGTTCAAGTACAGGTGACGTAGCCACTATGGTAGGTTGGTAGAGTAGGAGACAGTGGGAAAAGAGGACGGAGGTTAGAAAGGTACGTAAGACCCAGAAAAGGTTACTCAACCGAGAAGCGTAGTCCACCGGTTTTATGACCTCGAAGTCGAAGTCGTAGTCAGGAAGGATACTTATAAGTCCCAACTAAAGGAGATTCTGACTGACCGAACTAGAGGAACGACAGGTTCCCTGAGAGTTCTCAGAAGAAGTCGTATTGTCACGTTTTCGTAGTCTCAAGTTTTCGTAGTTAAGAAGTCGCTATGGTTACATATACATATGTGTATGTATGTAAGTTATACAGTCGTTTAAACCTTTTGAGTCGTCACCGGTGTCCTGATCTTTTCCAGTCAAAAGTAATGTTAGGGTTTCTTCCCGTTACGGTTTCTTACATATTTGATGGTGTGTTAACGTGAGTAATGTGTACGATCGTTTCATTGCGAGTTTTAGGAAGTTCGATCCGAAGTCGTCATGAACTTGGTTCTTGAAGGTCTACATGTTCGACCCAAAGTTTTTCCGTCTCCTTGATCTCTAGTTTAACGGTTGTAATTGACCTAGTACCTCTTTCGTTTTCTTAAGGTCTTTTTATAGATGAAGACAAAGTGACTGATGCGATTTCGGAAACTAACACACATAGCATTGTTTGACTTTTTAAGAACCTCTACCCCTTATGGTCTAGTGGAATGGACAGATGACTCTTTGGACATGCGTCCTGTTCTTCAATCTTGGTGTGTACCTTGTTGCCTGACCAAGTTTTAACCCTTTCCTCATGTTGTTCCGACATATGACAGTGGGACGAATAAAATTGAACATACGTCGCGTATAGTACACTTTACGGTCCGACCTACTTAGTGTTCGACCTTAGTTCTGACGGTCTCTTTATAGTTGTTGGAGTCTATACGTCTACTGTGGTGAGATTACCGTCTTTTACTTCTCCTTGATTTCTCGGAGTATATCTCCCACTCTCTCCTCTCACTTTTTCGACCGAATTTTGAGTTGTAAGTTCTTTGATTCTAGTACCGTAGGTCAAGGTAGTGAAGTACCGTTTGTCTTCCACTTTTTTACCTTCGTCTCTGTCTCAAATAAAAGAACCCGAGGTTTTAGGGACCCCTGCTACTGACGTCGGTACTTTAATTCTACGGATCGAAAGACCTTCCTCTCGATACTCTTTGGATCTGTCGTATAATTTTTTGTCTCTATAGTAAAACAGTTGTTTCCAGACACATCAGTCAATACTAAAAAGGTCATCAGTACATGTCTACAGTCTCAACTTGGTATTTCTTTCGACTATCGACATCTTGACTACGAAAGTTTAACACCACGACCTCTTCTAGGACGTTCAGGTCGTTCCTCTAGTTTGGACTTATAAGTAACGTTCCTGACTACGACTTCGAGGTTATGAGACCCGTGGACTACCCTGATCGGTTGAGTAACCTTTCTGGTACTGCGACCCTTTCTGGCTCCCGTCTTCCTCTTCCCCCGTCGTGTCCTATTCTATCAATCTATCGTAGTGGCTAAGTTACCTGTACTTGGCTTCGTTTAAGGGCCTCTATCCCCTCTCCTCTCCTCAGATCGTGCGACGTCAGGTACCCCAACGTTTCGTAGCCCCGTGTTGAGTCACTGAGTTGTGGTGGTGGTGTGTATACGTGTATCCTTTTCTAGGACCTTCCTATACGTGACGCTACAATTTTATGACTAGGATTAAACACCCTTACACTAAAAAAAAAAATGTACGTAAAAGATTAAAGATATTAAGCGTCCTATACAAAGACACTATGTAATAAAAATATTCAAATACACAGGGACTTCAAGTAGTTAGTAAGGATTCTCCCTATGTTAAGATTATTTCCTTCTCAATTGTATTCAATTGTCACGAAAGTGAAGACACCTCAAGATACATGTATATACCCGAAGGGTGCAACGGACGGTTACTCTACACTCAAGCTAGAGACTCAGACCTTCTAGGGGACTTCTTCCTTTGTCGTTGGGTGAGGTCATAAGAACGGACCCTTTAGGGTACCTGTCGCCTCGGACCTTCCGATGGCAGGTACCCCAGTGTTTTCTCAGTCTGTGCTGAATCGTTGATTTGTTGTTGTACATGTATATATGTATTGAGAGTTATATTTTTTGAGGGGATACTTTGGGTTTCACGATGTTTCTTTTAAATTCTCACTTTCTTTTGGTAAAATCGATTATTCATGTACAACAACATCTTTTCAGTGTCTTGATATATGGAAACTCACATTTTTTATTAATAATATCAAAGTAAATTTTCAAATTTCAGACTTAATTTAGGAGGATGGAATATAAGGGGTGGGAAGGTTCATTTCGGATTAAAAAGTGTAAAAAACGGTAAAGTCTGTTGTCACCAAAGTGTATGAATCCTTGAGGTTTTAGAGTCATAGTAAAACTAATGTAAGAAGATTAAGTTGGAATATCGGTTAGTTAACCAACGGTACGGGGAAACTCAGATAGTTTTTTACAGGAAGTTGTTAAGGACAGGGAGAGAAAAGAGTTACGGTGTAGGAATCACTCAGTAATCGAGCATTCTTTAGGACGGGTGATAGCATTAGGTAGGTAGTAAGACTAACGATTCGACAAAAATATTTTGGTACGAAGTAGTACAATGTTTGTACAAAACTTTAGAAGTCTCGGGTTTCAGATGTCTATGAAGGGTTGTAGGAAGGAGACTCGTCCCGCAAATGAATTTCGGAAAGTGTCGAATTACTGAAGAGATTGAAAGATCGGAGTTGAGAGTTTCAAGGACTTTAGTCTAAGAAGGATACGAGTAAGTTAAGGATGTTAGACCTTACTGATAGAGAAGTCAGGGGTAGAAAAGATGGGGGTTTGACTTACAGTAAGTTCTCGGTCGAATTTGAAAATTCCCAACCACAGGGGTTGTGGACGGAGTAAGGATTTCTTTGATTGTGAAGACGCAAGAGTTTCATGAATAATCGAAAATAGTGATCTAATTATAATTTGATGTTATACATGTGTAAGTGTGTC
This sequence comes from Capra ibex, assembly GCA_006410555.1. Taxonomy (NCBI): domain Eukaryota; kingdom Metazoa; phylum Chordata; class Mammalia; order Artiodactyla; family Bovidae; genus Capra; species Capra ibex. The sequence goes on along the minus strand of SJYO01033645.1, from coordinate 45,614,822 downwards.
ACCATAGAGAAGGGGAGATTTAGTACTGACATAGAATTAGAGATATTCAAGTTGTATACGACCCATGTTTTATCCACAAGCCATTTACTGTCACTACTTGTTTACTAATGAAACACAACGGTGAGTCATCGGAGGAGAAGGAAAAAGAAGAACCGAAGGAGATCTTCACGTTAGAACCGTCACTTAAGCCGTTCAAGACGACGGATTTTATTTACTTTGTTAACGGTTATGATTTTTTGTATTGTCTCAAAGTTATTAAATTCAGTTTTTTGGAAATTATGTGTAATTGACAAAAAAAGAAAAAACCGGTGCAGTACACCGAAAATTCTAAAATCAAAGGGGTGGTTCCTGTCTTGGGTGCGGGTGACGTCACTTTCACGTTTCAGGATTGGTGACCTAACGGTCCCTTAAGGTTGTACCTGAGAAAAATATGCAAAGAGTATCTCGGAAGACAAATTTTTTTTTTCCTTGATAAAGAAATTCTAGTATTTTTAGAATAACATAATATTCGAGTATTCCTCTGTTTCACTCTGAAAAAAAATTAATAAGATACATGTGTTTCAATGAGGACAAAAGTATCGTTCTTGGATCCTCGATGAAAAATTGAAAACAGTTATTTTATAAACGATTACGAATGTCTTCCTTTTTTTTCTTTTTTGACAAATGTATTACGAAAAATATCGTGAAACAGTTTATTAGAGTAAACTGAGGAATAATCTAGTTTCCCTCCCTAGACTCCGAGTCTTTCTGGGTTTCTGTATGTCTTTCCTTTACGGATTTGGTTATAAATTTAGGGTTAAGAAGATCCACAGTACGTATGAGTAGTAAACGTCCAGATCATTTATGTGTGTTTTTTTAGGTTAGTACTGGGTAGAATATCAATTGAATACTAATGGAATATTTTAAATCTTATATGTATTACCGTTAAATAGATTTCGTTTTGTACGGTCATCGAATATATTTTAGATTCCCTAGTCTTAGGAAACAATCCATGTTCGAGATACATAGAAAATACCAAAATAAAGATCCAAAGGAAAATTTTCTTCTTTATTTGTCAAATCCGAGTAAAGGCTTGAGACAGTAATTCAATGAACCTAGAAACCAAACGAAATTTCTTTCATATTATATGGGTTAAAATGTCTTCAAAAAAGAAAGAAAGAAAAGAAAAAAAGTCAAAGGTAATAGACTTGAATAAAAGAATGATCAGGAGTAACCGTTTATTTTAAAAATGACAACTAAAACCCATGTTGTGTGAAGACCGTCACCGACGTGTTATAACTAGTAAATAAATAATGTCATTTATTTATGACGTTGGAGGTTTGACAGATAAAAATGTGACTATGATGGAAATGCTACTGTCCATAAGGAGACAGACTTATGTCTTTTACCAAGTAAATGAAGTACCAAAAGTACAAAGAAACAACAAGATGAATGACGAAATTTTATGTAAGTTTATTTTTCCATAAACTTACATAAAATCCTCAAGTACAAAGCCGAAGGGACCACCGAGTCGACCATTTCTTAGATGGACGTTACTTCCTCTAGACCCAAGTTAGGGTCCCGACCCTTCTAAGGGACCTCTTTCGTTACCGATGGATGAGGTCATAAGACCGGACCTCTTAAGGTACCTGACCTCTCAGGTACTCTAGTACTTCTCAGTCTGTGCTGACTTACTGAAAGTAAAAGTGTTTCTATACAGAAACGTCACTCACGTGTATATGGTATCGCTCCTCTCGACTTTTGTGTAAATTGGTTGTGGAAACACAAGTCCACCGAGTCATTACTTCCTCAGGTGGACGGTCCGTCCTCTGTTCCCTCTACGCGGTCAAGCTGGGGACCCAACCCTTCTAGGGAACCTCCTCCTCTACCGTTGGGTGAGGTCATAAGAACGGACCTCTTAGGGTATCTGTCTCCTCGGTCCGTCCAATATCAGGTTTCCCAGTGTTTCTCGACCTGTACTAACTCGATGACTCGTACCCTACTACGTAAACACAAGTCTCTTATATGTCAGACTTTAACACCCTGTCTAAAATAGGTACGAAAACGGACTTAAAAAGAAAAAGGGGTTATTTTGAGTCCAGGGGAATGGTCGACGAGGACTAAGAAGTAGACCAGCCGTCGGACAAAGCGATCTCGTCTGAACCGGAGAAGTCGTCGAGCTGCGAGGAAAAGTTCGGAAAGACGGAGAAGAAACCGAGCAAAAGCAAGGACCAGGTTAAGATCTCGAAAAGCTCAGACAAGAAGGTCAAGACAGTTTATATACATAGGGGGTTTTGTTACTAATTAAGATTAAAAGAGTAATACTTTTCTTCGACTTTGTCATCGTTCCTTATATTAGACATTTCAAAAATTTTTAATCGTGTAGAAATTTACTTATATGTGGAGCAAAAATTGAACTTTTTCCGGATTATGTAAAATTTTGAGATAAATGTAAGGTTTTTACGTTTCTTTACTTTTAAGAAATATTGAGTTCAAGATAGGATTGAGATCTTTGTATAAGAAATAAAATAAAAAATTTTTATAAGAGAGGTTTTCTCTTGGGAGGATGTGACAACCACCCTTACATTTTTGACCATGTCGATGATACCTCTTGTCATACCTTCAAAGAGTTTTTTGATTTTGATCTTGATAGGATACTGGGTTTTTAGGGTGAGGACCCGTATACGGTTCTCTTTCGGTATTAAATTTTTATATATACGGGGGGTTACAAGCGACGTCGTGATAAATGTTGTCGGTTCTGTGTCTTCGTTGGATTTACAGGTGTCTGTTTCCTTACCTATCTGCTACACCGTGTGTGTGTTACTTTACAGTGAGCCGGTAGTTTTCTTGTTTCCTTACGGTAGACGTCGTCACACCACCCGGTCTCTGACAGTCTGACTCACTGCATTCAGTCTCTTTTTGTTTGTAGTATACTATAACGAATATACACCTTAGATTTGTTTTCCCATGTTTGTTTGTATAAATGTTTTGTCTTCATTTCAGTGTCTACATCCTTTGTTTGAATACCAATGGTCCCCTACCCCCACCTCCCTCCATGACCCTGACTGTATATGTGTGATAATATACATTTTGTCTATTTATTCTTGAACGAGATATCGTGTCCCATGAGTTAAGTTATGACACATTACCTGATATACAATTTTCTTAGAAATTCTTTTTTTTCTCCCCTATATACATATTGACTAAGTGAGACGTTATGTGGATTTTGATTGTATTGTGACATTTAGTTAATGTTAAGTTACTTTTAAGTTTTTTTTTGTTTACGAGAGAGGTCTGAAAAAACTCTTTTCTATATAGTGAGAAAACTTCAAAAATAAAGCAAGTACGACCCATGAGCACCGCACACCCGAAGGAGCTCAACGTCGTGTCCTCGGATGTCCTGAACCCGAGTCCTCAACGCCCCGAGTCCGAGAGATCGACACCGCAGGTCCAAATCGACGGAGCACCGTACACCCTAGAGTCAAGGGACTGGTCCCTAGCTTGGGTACAGGGGATGTAACCTTCCGTCTAAGATACGAAATGGTGACCTGGTTGTTCCTTCAAAGGTTTCAAAACTGGTTTGTTTGACGATAGATAAAAATTTTTAGATATTTTATCGTGTGAAATTTTGAACACCTTTAAAAATGAATAGATTTGGTTCATAATCTATTCATTTGGGTTCTGTAATTCTGACTTTTGTTATGAATTACTGAGTTTATCTTTAAAACTACATCTGACATACTTAAGGACTTTTAAAACTTAATAATCATGTGTAGGTAAGGAGTTCGTCCTTCTATTCTTTGATCGTAAACCACTACTTACTCTACTTAAAATTAGGAATTCATATGTCTAGTATTTCAATTAAGAGAATAAGATTGTTCGACTCACTCTTTCCTTTTATAATGATCGTATTTCGGTTCTCAAATTTAGTTAAACTTTCATGATTAAAATTTATAATAAGACTGTTAGATACAATTCATCGTTCCTGTAGACACTGTCTTCTGTTCTCTTACAGCAGATACTTCTACCCACGTTACAGGATGTTTCCTACTGAGAGGGTAAGACATATGAAATCTTTTCTCCCTTTGGATTTTTAGACATTCAGTTTTCCATACTTTAGATTGACAGTGTATGTTTAGTGGAATGACAAGATACAAACGACAAAAACCAGTCTTGATTAAATTCATTGATGTCAATTCTGAACCCTCTTTCGTTACCGTGGGGTGAGATCATGAGAACGGACCTTTTAGGGTACCTGCCTCCTCGGACCATCCGACGTCAGGTACCCCAGCGATTCTCAGCCTAAGCTGACTCGTTGAAGTGAAAGTGAAAAGTGAAAAGCGAAAGTACGTAACCTCTTCCTTTACCGTTGGGTGAGGTCACAAGAACGGACCTCTTAGGGTCCCTACCCCCCCGGACCATCCGACGACAGATGCCCCAGCGTGTCTCAGCCTGTGTTGACTTCGCTGAATCGTCATCGTCAATTCTGAACCCTCCCAAACTCTTCTAACCCTTCTTTTTACTGAAATTTGAGATTTCACTTTTTAAGATACACCGATAAACCGATATTTCTACTTTACATACATTTTTTCCTACAATGACTTCGATTTAAGATCTTAATTAAGTAAAATCATAAACAGAAGATTTTGAATCTGTAGTCTCGATCGATTGGGGAGATTGATAATATTATAAGATAGACCAACTGACTGTATATTTTATTTCGAATGTTTCAAGTACTGAAATAGGAAGAAGATTTTTTCATTTGTTTATTAATCTTTTCAAATGTTTACTTTTGTTTCGAAAGAGAGTATTATTTTTAAGAAAGACATGATACTATGTTATTACTTTTTATTCAGACCCAATGTTTCAATTGAAAGTTTTATTCATAAAGGGTCATAAGAAATAAAAGATAGTCAAAAAAAAAAAAAAAACATTCTTCATAATTAAACTCCTTGTCCTCTATTTCGTTACTAACGAAACACCATATAATTCTCTTCAGATTAAAAAAATTTGCAACTCTTTAATTGACTTTTGAAGTTTAGATAAGATCGGAGAAGATCTTTCATTCTAAAACTTTACGGTATGTAGAGTGTTTCTAGGAGGACGAAAGGGGAGGTCACTTGACATTAAACATTTGATGTTGAGTCACTAGTTTGGGTTGGGTTATAGAACAAATACATTTATTTCAAAATGACCTTGAGTGTGGGAGTGAGTAAATCCATAAGATATACTGACGAAAGTACGACGTCCCCTTCTCAACTTTCGACATTATCTAGTACACCGGCCGTTTCGGACTTTATAAATGATAGGTTGGGAAATATCTTCCTCAAACACTTGGGTACTTAATCTTATAAAATCCTCAAGGGACTGTTTGTCGATCCCGAGTCACGAAATTGACGGAACCGGGGTCCAAGTTCGGGACCACCTCCCTTGATCCTAGGGCGACCGGTGCACTGTGTCGGTTTTTTTTTCTTCTCTTATAAAGATACTTTGTTTGTAGGGAGGTCTGGAACCTAGTTCAATCTTCACGAACTCCTCTTCCTAATCTATCCCTTTCCTTATTGTAGTTACAAAAATGGGTAGACCCAGTATTTTTAGATCTTGGATGTTAAAAACTCCTAGACCGTTCACCCTTCGGTTCCTTAGACCGAAGAAAATCTTAGAGTCGAGAAAGTCCTACTTCCCCCTTTCAAGGGTCTTATTTAACAAAGAGAGTGATTATCATGTGTCGTATGACTACATCTACCAATACCTTCAATTTAATCCTCATCTGGTCCTTTCAATAAGATTCAAGTTCGATTATTTTAAACACTTTCAAAGAGAAGAATTGGTCCAAACTTATGTTCATGGTGAACTAAAACTGTTCAGATTCTGAAATGTTCGGTTTACTAGAGATTACAATGGGGTTCCCGTTTCTACCCTTTGATATTTTAACGTTGTCAATATTCATTTTTTATATAATTAAAATTTTTTTAGAGTCTTCCTCATATATATATAAAAAAGAAGGAGAAAGGTCAGATCCCGTTATCAAATGAAAATGTGACCTCTTTCTTGATTATGATAACTATAATATTTTGTTTTCGTTCAGAATAATAATTTTAAGAATCTTTAGTGTCTTTTTCTTATACTAGTATTTAATGAGTGACTTTTTCGTTAAAATTTCATAGACATGGTGTAGATGTGTTACTTCATAACACAATAACATTTTTTCATTCCTTCTATAGAAACTTATGTATACCTGAAAGTTCTAATGTAATTGACTTTTGTCGTTCCACGTTAAATTCTTTGTTCATCGCTCTTTTCGTATAGAAACACACATATAGTACACGAACGAATAAAATATAAATTTTTTTACCATATATTATCAGGATCGTCTCACCTTATTTCCGTCTCGGACGTTATAAGTTAGTTCGACTCTTTTGTCTCTAGATCTGAGACTTTGACGTTTTCGTAGGTTCTGAACTTTCCTGTTCTAGGACTTTTCTTTATTTATCTTTTCAGAGTTTTAGACACACAATAAAGGGGAGTTCTATAAACGGTTGAGGATTTTACATATGTATACCCGAGTTTATGATGTCTTTGTTCATTTTTCATCGACATTCTCACGTTTCTTGACTAGACTCTCTAATTGTGAGAGAACGTCAAACCCTTAGTTTCCGACCTAAGTTCCAGGAAATTCTAGTATCTTGACAGAAAGTCTACTACGGAGGTTTACCGATGTCTGATCGTCATTTTGATCTTTCTCTGGTTGGAATTGTTTCGGACTTTGGGTCGTGTTGAGGGAGTTCCACTAGACGTGTAAGACGGACAGTGTTCTTTTAATTTAGGAGAGATTTTTTTTTTCATCCAGGAAGAACCACCGAGTCTACCATTTCTTATACGGTCGTCACGTCCTCTGGACCCAAGTTAGGGACCCAACTCTTCTAGGGGACCTTTTCCCTTACCGTTGGGTGAAGTCATAAGAACGGACCTCTTAGGGTCCCTCCTCGGACTACCCGATGTCAGGTACCCCAACGTTTCTCAGTCTATGTTGACTCATTGTGGTGAAGGGAGGGAGTGGTCGGGACTTCCTTTTATTGTGGTAGATTTCAGAGATATTGAAAAAGTGTATGTCACAGTACGTGGATTAGTTTTGATGGTCCGTATGGTCTATCCTGGTTTGCTCCGGGAAATTTTAGGGGAGGAGGTGGGATTTTTCTCTTTTGTCTGATGTCTTATCTGGGTATTTAATCGATCTGTAACCTCAATTGTTCGTTCCAGTAATTTTCTTGATACTGACTATGACGAGTAGATCCTCTTGGACCTTTTTTTCGTTTCGTACTCCTTTTAAAGTTTTCGGTCTGTTTGTGACCGTCATTACGTCTTTACCTAAAAGTCTTCAGGTTTTTTGGGAGACGTTTCTACGGTTCCCGGTCTCAGGGTAAACATTGATATTTTCAAGTTGAATTGTGGGAAAAAGAATACTGATACTTATATCAGAAAGGAAATGATGGAAGATCTTTGAGGTATGGTGGAAATGGAAATCCGAGTGGTAGATGTTAACGAAGTATTTCTGTTGGTCGATTTGTGAGTCGAGAAACTGTCTCTGATTTGTGCGACGATTAAAATAAAATCGTTTTGTCACTCGGTGTGTGATCTTAGTACGTAATTTCCTCTTTTTTCTTCGGTAGAGTTTTTTCTATTTTGTAAATATTGGTGGTTTGTTTGTCGTCTTGAAATTTACACTTCTCACACAATTCGAGGAGGACACGGACTTTTACTTTGCAATTTCTTTTAGACTTTCTTTCTTTTTTTGTTACATGTGTGTGTGTGTTCCCGTCACCACCTCTTGAATTGTCTTTTCGCACTAGTATTCGCGGTTGAACCTTCTATTTAGTCTCAATACCTCGAAAGTAGTGTCAGTTTTGACAATAGTGTAGGAGTTCGGTGTCTTCAAACGTCGTTTTTGTAAAGTTGTCGACTAGAAGGAGAGGACCTCAAAGGTAAAGGTCTTATAGAAGAGGTCCTCGAGAGAGAAGTTTTTTCATGACGCTTATTGATCTTACCCTCCAGTGTCTTCTAACCTCCTTTCCTTATCAATTATATCGTTTCTCTTTTGATGGTTGGATCCTTACTTGGTCCTATACGTAGTGGAGTGTTATGGAACCCTCCTCTCCTAAATAAGACACTTTGTCGTCGTATAAGTCTGACAACTGAATTTACCTTCTCGGATTAGAACCGTCTATAATTTGAGAAGACATCTGTAATCTACAGAAGAATATTTGATTTACCGAGAGATTATTACAAAAAGTTCATTAATTATAAAAGGTAAAGAGTTGGAGTCCCAATATTTTCATATATTGTATATTGGTAATTGTTGATTATGGTATTTTCTAATTTCCATTTCATTGTACCGTCGGGTTCTCAGTGGAATGAAACTTTGTACGAAGGATGGTAAAATGACATATGGATACTGAATAAATACTCTGTGTAGTCAATTTTTAGAAAAATCTATGTTGATCATTTACTTGAGACACCGTGACCGTCAAGTTGTCCGTTTGATCATCCACCTTGTTTCAGATCGTTATCTAAATATGTATCTCTGAAGACCTAAACACTGTTTCCACTACAATACATGTCATGTTTCAGAATCGTTATTTACCTAGACCCAGTCAATCTTTATGTACACCCATTTTTTATTTGGAACTGGGAATGTTTTCAGTGTATATACCTGATACCTGGCTTTACACTTTCCATTTTGTTTTAAAGATCTTTATCACTTCTTATCATTTCTTATTGTGTAAGTATTAGTATTGCTTTTTCTCAATATTTGTCTCGAATTTCGACTGACAGAAAAGTAATTTTCTGTGGTTGGTAATTCTCTCATTTTTCCATATGGTACCTCTCTAAAAAAAAAAAATTTATTATGTACATTTCTAAAGGAAATGTACTAATTATCCTAGTTATCTAGTTATCCTTTTTCTTCTTTTAAGTTACAAAAAAAAACTTGCCCCTTTTGTTCAATTTTCCGTGAAGTCTCTCTCGATATTCCTAAACGATTCCATGAGTTTCAGTAGTCAGTAGTTCCTTTATGTAACATGATTGACATAAGTGATCTTACCGATTTGTTTGTTTTTTCTTTAGGACTGTTATTACTCACCCCCTACATTGCTACTTCTACATCTCGTGACCCTCCTTACTTTTAACTGTGTTGGTGAAACCCTTTGACTACCGTCATAGATGTTATCGAGACATGTCGACACTACGACGTCAAGGTGAGTGTTAAGGTCCACACATGTGAGTTGTTTAATCACCCATTCATGTGGTTGATGATAAAAGTTCTTACGAGTATCGTCGGACTAAAATATTATCGAAGTTTGTCCTTTATAGGGGTTACAGATAGTGGTCATCTTACCTATTTGTCCATTTATGCACGTCAGTTTATAATATGTTATTACATTTTTTTTTTTTTTTTTTTGTGATGTCGATAGACGTATTTAGACTCGTTTTTCTTCGGTTTTTATTCATGTGTACTTAAAGATACACAAGTTTGTGTCCGTTCTACTAAGATTCTGTAACACGGTTTTTGAGTTGATTATTGTCGGGTTTTATTTGTTATTTAACCTGAAATAGGTTTAAATGTTGGTTCCTTATGGTAGTTGTTTTACTTTTCTAATGGGTGTCCTCTTTTATAAACGTATAATATACACTACATCTGTACTCTAAATGTGTCTTTAAAAAATTTTCAGAATATGGAGTTGTTGTTTTTCTGAACTAAACGTCTCTTTTAAACTTTTATGTAAAAAAGGTTTCTCTATTATTCCTATACCTTTGTACGAGTTGTAGTAATCGGTAATCCTTTTGCGTTTAGTTTTGGTGTTACTCTGTCGTGTAGTGACGGTAAATACTACTGATATTAGGTTTTCTGTTTGTGACAGTTCACGACCACTCCTACACCTCTTGTGCAGAACGACCATCCTTACAATTACCGTTTGTCAATAGAATCTTTAGTCTACCCGTTCAGGAGTTTTTCAATTTGTATACCGGGTCGTTGAGGTGAGAGTCCGAATGTCGTTTTTCTTCACTTGTGTATACCTATGTGTCATTGGACATGCGTTTACAAATGTCGTCGTATAAGTGTTGTCAGTTTCCCATCTTTGTTGGGTGTTCAAGTTGTTGACTACTTTTTCATTTTACATCGTAGTATACGTATCTTATAATAAGTCGTCACTTCAGGAAGTTTCTACGATTTTGTCCTACTTTGAACGTTTGTAATACGAGTCGTGTTCAGTGTTGTCTGGTACAAAACGTACTGACGTAAATACACTTTACAGGTCTTGTCGTTTCAGATATCTTTATTTTTTAATTTAATCATTGACGGGTCCATACCCCCCACCCCTTCGTCCCTCTTTACCCTTATTTACCCTCACTGACGATTGTCCATACCCTGAAGAAAATCCCCACTACTTTAACAAGATTTTAGAACCGCTGTCGACGTATTGAGGACACTTATTATGATTTTGGATAGTGGAGTATGTGAAGTTTGCCAACACACCATACATTTGACATAGAGTTGTTTCGATGATCCTTTTTTTTATTCTGATTTGAAATACTACTATATTTAGTCTTTCTATAGAGTGTAAACCCTACTTTTTGACTGAACCTTCTCTGTGTTCTCCCCCAAGGGACTCCCGTCCATTACAAATAGAACAAAACCCGTCAATGTTTTTATTTAAGTAAATTATTTTTAAGTGACTCGGAATGTAGATTCTCCATACGTGTAATAACATGGATACTTTTTTAAAGTTGTTTTTTAAAAATGACATTGATATAAATTTTTTTGTAGTCATTTAATAAATGAAGGTAAAATCTTCAATCCTTGGATTCCTTTAGATCTCCGATTTTTACTGAACGAATACCAGTATGACATTTGATTATAGACTTAATTTCGAACTGAAGATAAACATTTGTTACGTATGTATTTGGGGGAGGACGAGTGTTGATAATGAAAATAGTGTAATGGGACAAATAGAGGAAGTGTCGTGAATCTTGATGTTTTTTACTAAAAATAATACAATGTAAATAATGAGACAGAAAGGAGTTATTTGACATTCGATGTGTTCACATCCCTAGAATATACAAGTTATGATATAGGGGTTGTCGGTCTTTTGCCGGATCTTGTCATGACCCACGAATTGTTCAACAGCAACGATGAGTCATCAAGTTAGCACGGGTTGAGAAACGTTGGGGGACTTGACATCGGGACGTCCGAAGAGACAGGTAGTGGTTGAGGACCTCGAACGAGTTTGAGTACAAGTGACTCAGTTACTACGGTAGGTTAGTAGAGACAGCAGGTGAAGAGGAGGACGGAAGTTAGAAAGGGTCGTAGTCCCAGAAGAGATAACTCAGCCGAGAAACGTATTCTACCGGTTCATGACCTCACAGTCGAAGTCGTAGTCAGGAAGGTTACTTATAAGTCCTGACTAAAGGAAATCCTACCTTATCAACCCATAGGGACGTTAGGTTTCCTGAGAGTTCTCAGAAGAGGTTGTAGTGTCAAGTTTTCGTAGTTAAGAAACCGTGAGTCGGAAGAAATGACAGGTTGAGAGTGTACGTGTACTGATGACCTTTTTTGTGTCGAAACTGATCTGGCTTGAAACAGACGTTTCATTAGACAAAAAATTATACGACAGATCTAAACAGTATCGAAAAGAAGGTTCCTAGTTCGTGGAAATTTAAAGTACCGACGTCAGTGGTAGTCGTCACTAAAACTTCGGGTTCTTTTATTTCAGACAGTGACAAAGGTAACAAAGGGGTAGATAAACTGTACTTCACTACCCTGGTCTACGGCACTAGAAACAAAAAGCTTACAACTCAGAAGTCGGTCGAAAAAGTGAGAGGAGAAAGTTGAAGTAGTTCTCACAGAAATTAAGGTGAAGCGAAAGACGGTATTTCCACCACAGTAGACGCATAGACTCCATTGACTATAAAGAGGGCCGTTAGAACTAAGGTCGAACACGAAGTAGGTCGGGCCGTAAAGCGTACTATATGAGACATATCTTCAAATCATTCGTCCCACTGTTATATGTCGGAACTACATGAGGAAAGGGTTAAACCTTGATCAGACACCGAGGTACGAAGAACTGGACGTATGTCCAAAGAGTCCTCCTTCCATTCCCCCACCAGACCATAAGGGTAGAGAAACTTCATAAAAGGTGTCAAACAACACTAAGTATGTCAGTTTCCGAAATCGTATCAGTTACTTCATCTACAAAAAGACCTTAAGAGAACGAAAAAGTTACTAGGTTACCTACAACCGTTAAACTAGAGACCAAGGAGACGGAAAAGATTTCGATCGAGTTTGTAGACCTTAAAGAGTCAAGTGTACTACAACTTCGGATCGAACCTCTTAAAACTCGTAATGAAACGTACCCACTTTACTCACCACGTTAACACACCATCATACTTGTAAGAAACCGTAACGGAAAGAAAACCTAACCTTACTTTTGACTGGAGAAAGTCAGGACACCGGTGACGAGTCAAAAGGTTTAAACGACCGGATAACTCATGTCGTGAAATTGTCGTAATAGAAAATCCTAGACTTTATCGAGTCGACCTTAAAGTAGTGGAGGTGATCGATACAAGTATCACTACGAAGGATTCCGAGTGAACTGAAGCGTGAGTTCCTACTGACCTGAAGTGTGAAACCGAGGTCCATTGACTACTGTGGTAGTACCAATATACCCAGTAATACTATCGTTCATAGGTCTTACTTTAGTGATATGGGGATTGAGGAAGGATACCGAACGAAAACACTTTCACCTTTAAGTAAAACTTTACACCATAAAAAAATCTTGTCTTTGATTTAAGTTCAAACCGACAGTATAGAGTTTATATCAATGGTTACAATAGAATTTTTATCAATTTCTTACTGTTTCCTTCGATTTATTAGATTGTTATTACTTATACCGTTACGTTTGACAAGCGTACTAAGGCAAATTAATAAACACTGTAAAGTTTAAAGTTTATTATGGTAGTTATAGTTTAAAAATTCTTTTGCTGTTATTACTTTATGCAAAGAAAAGTTTGTTTTTTAATGACCAAATAGATGATTTATAGTACTAAATCTTTACCAATCTCGATGAATAGTAAACTTACTCTTGAATCGTATTTAATGTTCTGTTGACTACGTCTCAAATCCTGTCGGACCTTTCGAAATAATGATCTTTTTTTTTTTTTTCTCCTTTGTTCGTTTTGACCTACAGGAAGTGGAATTCTACTGACTAAACTTTGACAGAACTGTCCCTACGAGATATAAAAAAGAACGTAAGATAGAAGGAATATAAGAAATCACAAGTGAATGAATTCATGAACAGACATACATTTAGTCGTTATAAAAATAGTGTCTAGATTTATTTATTCTAACTTTCTAAATCATTTACCGATAAGAGAGTCTTTTCAATAATATATTTACTTTTCGACGATAGGAAGTTAGAAGAAAAATTTTAGTTTCGTCATAGTATTTAAAGAATTTTGAAAGGAAGATATTTTTTGTGAAATCATGTAAGATCGAAAAAGGGGTTCTAAGAAGGAGATTATATTTATAACAAATGTGAGAAGTGTATCGTGAATCGTGTACAATAGATTGACATAATTTTAAAAATACATAGGTAGAGTAAAGATGGTTCGTGTGTCCGAAGTGAGGGTACTTGTGATACATAGACAGACAGATTTTAAGTCGTGTTTCAACCGTGTAGCACTTATAGACGAAATTAACTACTTTTTGGTGGACCTCACCCACTTTGAGTATGTCAACACAGGTTGAGAAACACGGGGGTACCTGAAGAAGTCCGGTCTTATGACCTCACCCATCGGTAAGGGAAGAGGTCCCCTAGAAGGGTTGGGTCTCTAGCTTGGGTCCAGAGAGTGTAACGTCCTCCTAAGAAATGGTCGACTCGGTGGTCCCCTCGGGTTCTCACCATATTTGTCATAGTTCAGTCTTAAGTCCTTTGTTCAAAATGGGAACGCGATACCAGACGTTTGTTTAAAGAACTGATGGAGCCCCAAAATTTGATTTGTCAAAGATCCAGAGAATGTCGAGACTCTTCATACCAAGGAGTACTCAGTCTCATTTTGGGTCCCGAAAATTTTTAGATAAAGAAGAGAATCTTTATAATAAAGGTTAGTAGAATGTTAACCCTACTAGTTAAACATGTAAATATTGTTAGAAACACTGAAGGAGGAAATCGATGGGTAGACCCGTTTAATAAGATGGGTGACGAGTTCTCGTAGTAGGGTGGTAGTCGACTACGTTCCTCGTTTTTATTTGGAATTTATTCTGACTATCGATAAAAGTTGTCTTGACTTACAGACTAAGATGATCAGTAGTCCTTTCGTTCATGATGGAAAATTCTTCCTTATGTCATAAAATAAAACGAGTCATAGAAAAAACAGATAAGATTTCAATGAAATTTAAGGTATATATACACAGTCATATGACATAACCACAAAAAGAAAGACCGAATGAAGTGAGACATATTAGCCGAGGTCAAAGTAGGTAGAGTAATCTTGACTAAGTTTACATAAGAAAAATTATCGACTCATTATGAGGTAACACATATACATGGTGTCGAAAGAATAGGTAAGGAGACGACTACCTGTAGATCCAACAAAGGTACAGGACCGATAATATTTGTCACGACGTTACTTAAATCTTTCTACCATTACTACTGGGACATACGCTCTGTCGTTTTCTCTGTGTCTACATATCTTGCCTGAAAACCTGAGTCTCCCTCTCCCTCTCCCACCCTACTAAACCCTCTTACCGTGACTTTGTACATATGATAGTACATTCTTTACTTCACGGTCAGATACAAGCTATGTCCTAGGAACCCCGACCACGTACCCCTACTGGGTCTCTCTACTACAACCCATCCTCCACCCTCCCCCTAAGTCCTAACCCTCGAACATATGTGGGTACCACCTAAGCACAGTTACATACCGTTTTGGTTATGTCATAACATTTCATTTTATTTCATTTTTATTTTTTTAATTTTTAATTTTTTTTTTATTTCAATGAAATATATTTGGTGTGAACGATTTATATTTACATCGGGAAGATTTGTATGTAACATCAACCCTGAAGGGACCACCAGGTCACTAATTCTTAGACTTAACGTTAAGTCCCTTACGGTCAAGTTAGGGACCAACCCCTTGATTCTAGGGTGTACGGTGCATTGTGTTGATGTCAGATACGTGGTGTTTTTTTCTAAGGCGCACTGTTTCACTTCTAGGACGTGAGAGTTTCGATTCTGGACTGTGTCGGTTTATTTTTACTATAATTTTATTATTTTGTAATTATATTACATTGTAAAACCAATGGATGACAGATCCTTCTTCCAAGAAAGTTTGTACAATGGTTTTTGTTTGTTTTGTACCGATGTATAAAAAATTATATGACTTATATGAACACATAAAAAATTATATGACTTTGATCTCTGACTCAAGATCTTCTCAAATTTATTAGTCTTATCATGAGTCTATAGGTATTTCTTTAAAACAAATTTACGGTCTTTCGTAACTTTTACATAAAGACACATACCTTGGGACCTCTCAGGTTTCTTTTTTTAATTTTGTATGTCAGTAAACATTACATATTATTTTCATGTATATTTTTATAAACTCATGATTTCTTTTACTTTTTGTTTATATGCTCGTGACCTACACGAGTATGTACTTACACGGAAATTTTACAAATACTAAATTAAGGTGATTCATAATTTAACCGTTAATTTACCTTAATCCAGATATATATAAGTTTAGGACTTTCTACTACGACACTTTCACGACATGAGTTATTCGGTCTTTTAGACCTTTTGAGTCGTCACCGGTGTCCTGACCTTTTCCAGTCAAAAGTAGGGTTAGGGTTTCTTTCCGTTACAGTTTCTTACGAGTTTGATGACGTGTTAACGTAAGTAGAGTGTGTGATCATTTTACTACGAATTTTAAGAGGTTCGGTCCGAAATCGTTATGCACTTGACACTTGAAGTCCTACAAGTTCGACCAAAATCTTTTCCGTCTCCTTGGTCTCTAGTTTAACGATTGTAGACGACCTAGTAGCTTTTTCGTTCTCTCAAGGTCTTTTTGTAGATAAAGACGAAATAACTGATACGGTTTCGGAAACTGACACACCTAGTGTTTTTGACACCTTTTAAGACTTTCTCTACCCTTATAGTCTGGTGGACTGGACGGAGAACTCTTTGGACATAAGTCCAGTCCTTCGTTGTCAATCTTGACCTGTACCTTGTTGTCTGACCAAGGTTTATCCTTTTCCTCATACAGTTCCGACATATAACAGTGGGACGAACAAATTGAAGATACGTCTCATGTAGTACTCTTTGTGACCCGACTTCCTTCGTGTTCGACCATAGTTCTGACGGCCCTCTTTATAGTTATTGGAGTCTATATATCTACTGTGGTGGGAATACCGTCTTTCACTTCTCCTCGATTTTTCGGAGAACTACTTTCACTTTCTCCTCTCATTTTTTCAACCGAATTTCGAGTTGTAAGTCTTTTGTTTGTAGTACCGTAGACCAGGGTAGTAAAGTACCGTTTATCTACCCCTTTGTCACCTTTGTCACCGACTGAAATAAAAACCCCCGAGGTTTTAGTGACGTCTACCACTAACGTCGGTACTTAAATTTTCTGTGAGGAACCTTCCTTTCAATACTGGTTGGATCTATCGTATAATTTTTCGTCTCTGTAATGAAACGGTTGTTTCCAGACAGATCAGTTCTGATACCAAAAAGGTCACCAGTACATGCCTACACTCTCACCCTGATATTTCTTTCGACTCGCGGTTTCTTGACTACGAGAAGAAACTTGACACCACAACCTCTTCTGAGAACTCTCAGGAAACCTGATGTTCCTCTAGGTTGGTCAGGTAGGATTTCCTCTAGTCAGGACCCACAAGTAACCTTCCTGACTACAACTTCAACTTTGAGGTTATGAAACCGGTGGACTACGCTTCTCGACTGAGTAGACTTTTCTGGGACTACGACCCTTTCTAACTCCCGTCCTCCTCTTCCCCTGCTGTCTCCTATTCTACCAACCTACCGTAGTGGTTAAGTTACGTGTACCCAAACCCACCTGAGACCTTCAACCACTACCTGTCCCTCCGGACCGCACGACGCCAAGTACCCCAGCGGTTCTCAGTCTGTACTGACTCGTTGACTTGACTTGACTCCAGATGTATTTTTTACCTTCATTGGATCTACAAGAAGCTGTCTATTTACCTATTTGTTCGACACCATGTATTTTTGTTTTCTTATAGTCAGTAGGCATTTTTCCTTGTTTAAACTCAGTCAACATCACTACACCTACTCGGATTTCGGATAATATGTCTTACTTAATTCAGTCTTTCTCCTTTGGTTTGTACCGTATTATTAAACGTGGTATACATCTTAGATCTTCTTACCATGTCTACTTGGATAAACGTCCCTTCCTTATCTCTGTGCCTACATCTCTTACCTGAACACCTGTGTCACCCCCTTTCTCCCACCCTGCTTATCTCTTTCGTCGTAGCTGTATGTGTGGGGTAGTGCTCAGTTTATGTGTCGAACACCCCCTCGGTGATCCCTTCTGTCCCTCGAGTCGGACCACGGGACACTCCTCGATCTCCCCGCCCCACCACCCTTCCCTCCCTCCAATTTCTGCCTCCCCTGCATACATGTTAAAACGACTAAGTACATCAACATACCGTGACATTTCCTTAAAAGGAGACTAATTTTTTATATGAATTTTTTTTTCTGTTTATTCTACATTACCATAATTCTTTATGATATAATAGACTACTGTCTCGTTGTTAAAACTTAGGTCATAGTTTTTCTTTGAAAATGGAAAGACCCGAAAGTAACAGACAAGAAGTTAAACGGAGTCTGCAAGGTAGTCGAGAAGGAAAAGTGCAAGATAAGAAAGGAAAAGGAAAAGACGATAAAGAGAAAAGAAGAAAAGTAAGAGATTAACTCGGGAATTTTCTTTAATTTGACACAACAATGTTTAATTATATACTTTTATATATGTACTTTGGATTCGTGATTGACATTTAGTTGATTCTTCTTTACTGTCGCATAGTTATAAAATTCATAAGTAATATAAATCTACATAAGTTTTCAGTATATCAATTCTTATATCCTGATTTTGTGACAATGTATATGTGTGTGACCTAATTTTATATCTAAAATAAAATTCCAGTGTTTTTGATATCAGTCACTGGCAAATTTGACTTGAGGACTGTTAATTAATATACACTCGTGTTTTGTTCAATTGACATGTCG
Source organism: Capra ibex (assembly GCA_006410555.1). Taxonomy (NCBI): domain Eukaryota; kingdom Metazoa; phylum Chordata; class Mammalia; order Artiodactyla; family Bovidae; genus Capra; species Capra ibex. The sequence continues at coordinate 45,596,529 of SJYO01033645.1, read as the reverse complement.
ACGGTATGGGTTCTTGTACGGAAGAAATCTAATCGACTTTGGTGGGTGACCGTATTTGTCGTTCCAAACTTCCCTCACGTGTCCGACAAAGTGAAATTTTTCGTTTAATTGTACCTTCCCGTTTTATAAAGTTGGTAATTGTTAATTATGTTCAAATTAAAGATTCCATCATAGTTGAATTCTACTGTTTAGTCAAAATAGAGGAAACTGTTTAGGGAATCTTACTGTCATACGTAGACGACGACGATTCAGCGAAGTCAGCACAGGACTGAGACACGCTGAGGTATCTGCCGTCGGGTGGTAGACGACGACGACGACGATTCAGCGAAGTCGGCACAGGCTGAGACACGCTGAGGTATCTGCCGTCGGGTGGTCCGAGGGGGTAGGGACCCTAAGAGGTCCGTTCTTGTGACCTCACCCAACGGTAAAGGAAGAGGTTACGTACTTTCCTTTTTCACTTTCCCTTCAGTGAGTCAGCGCAGACTGAGAAACGCTGGGGCACCTGACGTCGGATGGTCCGAGGAGACAGGTACCCTAAAAGGTCCGTTCTCATGACCTCACGCCACGGTAACGGAAGAGGCTCGGGTGGTAGATCACGATAGATTTTTCTAGGAGGACTCTCAAACCACCCTTGCTTACGAAAACAGTAAATCTACGTAGATGGTACCCGGATTTATATCGGTTTAAGTAAATAGTTTGTAGATGGTTTCCGAATGTCACCTAGTCTGAGATACAACTTCCGGTCTTTATATTACTACTTATTCTAAATTAATAGTCTATTAGAATAGAAGTTACCCTTATTATAAGAGAAAAATCAATTTTTTTTGTTATTAATACGAAAGTAGATTTTGAATAGATTTATATGGATTTATAAATGTTTTTTTGTATCGACGGTAAACTACAGTCAAGACTTAAAGTTCGGGTTTAGTGTATTAAAGAGTTGAACGTTAGAGACTATTCGAACAGTCGTTTCAAAATGATGGATAAAGAAGGACGTCGTTGATCGTGGATAGACGAAAGTTATACTTTTCTCTGAGGTCGAAACCCCGTTTCTCTGTCTCAACATTGTTCAGTCGTTCTTTTCATCCGGACACGTAATTCACATTCCCACTGGTATAGAAGGGTTGACCAAAATTACTTAGGAGTGTCGTAAATTATTAGATTCCGGACCTCAAGTAAGTACTTTCCCCTTGAGGTGGAGACAAGATCTGAAGGGATGTTCCATGAAAGAGTTGTCGGTCTTTCTTCTAACTTATTAATTCGCGGGGAGACGGGGGTTCTGAACCTGAGTGAAAATCGTGTAAGTGGAGAAAGTAGGATAGAGTTAGCTGTCTCATATATGTCCACTTGTCGGGGGTGGTGACATTCTCAGTCCCAAATGTGTCCAAATTCCTTCAAACTCGTAGGACTAAAGGAACTCCTTCTGTTCCCGGACGTCCGGGGCGTCTATGACGACGGGAAGGACATAAGGAATCTTTCGACTTTTTCGTCAGAACAGACACTGTAGTTCTCGTGTCATAAAGAGTTCATTAACGATCATACCGGTTCTCGATGAAAAAGGTACGGTCCGACGGACGATGAGATTCTACAACTGATCGGACGGGTGTAGTGAGGAGTCAGTTTAGGTCTCGACGGTGTCAGAGGTTCTGTCAATCGAAGGTGGGACTCTGTGAAGTACTTATGAATGTAGAGTGGTCTAGACTTCTGGTTTCCGATGTTATTATAAGGTGTTTGAGTCTTGAAAAGTTCAGTACGAGACCGTGTGTCTACCGGGGAAGACCTCCACCCGTGACCACGACAAAGGGAAAAGGGATAACTACAAAGTAAACAAGAAGGAGTTCCTACCTCCATTTCCTCTGTACCTTCGTTCTCTATTTCTGACTTCTATTGTTGTTCGTTCAACCCCCCTCCTTAAAATCAGAAATATAACTTTTTACTTTATTTACATGTCGGTCATAAATTGAACTAACACTATCAATTTCACAAGACATTTCAAATGATACGACGTGAGAATGTTTCAAACATAAAGAGTAGAGTGTTCTTAAGAGTAGACGGCTGTCGGTAGTGGTTGCTTATGGGGTGAGTTAATTATGTTTACTGAAGCCAAGAGGTGTGAAGAATCACTATGGATCAAAGAAAGACATCCCTTTTGGTGATCCGGTAAGTCCATACTGGATTTGTTTAGGGAATACTGACTAATGTGTCACGTCCACTGTTTATCTAAGTGCCCTAATCTAGACTCTCTGCCTCTGACTCACGGACTTCTTGATGTCTGCCTCCAAGCATTGTGACATATCCTTCGTCAGTAGTTTTGGTAGGGGTTCTTCTTCTTTATGTTTCCGGAATGTTCATGGACTCTTTTCTTCTCTTCGCTTTTCGTTTTCCCTTTTCCTTTCTCTATGGGTAGACTTACGTCTCAAGGTTTCTTATCGTTCCTCTCTATTCTCTCCGAACGATTCATTCGGTACTTTTCTTTATCTTCTTTTGTTATCTTACTCTTTCTGATGTCTCTAAAGAAGTTCTTTTAATCTATATAGTTCCCTTGTAAAGTACGTTTCTACCCGTGTTATTTCCTGTCTTTGTCACACTTGGATTGTCTTCGTCTTCTATAATTCTTCTCCACCGTTCTTATGTGTCTTCTTGACATGTTTTTTCTAGAAGTGTTGGGACTATTGATACTACCACAGTAGTAAGTGGATCTCGTTCGAGGTTCGACGGGACCTCATACTTCAGTTCACCTGGAATCCTTCGTAGTGATACTTGTTTCGATCATCTCCACTATCTTGAGGTCAACTCGGAAAAGTTTAGGATTTTCTATTACGACAACTTCACGACGTGATTCATACGGTCGTTTAAACCTTTTGAGTTGGTCAGTGTCCTGACTTTTTCCAGTCAAAAGTATAGTTAGGGTTTCTTTCCGTCACGTTTTCTTACAAGTTTGATGGTGTGGTAGTGTGAGTAAAGTGTGTGATAGTTTCATTACGAGTTTTAAGAAGTTCGATCCGAAGTTGTTATGTTCTTGACTCTTGAAGGTCTACAACTTCGACCTAAATCTTTTCCGTCTCCTTGGCCTCTAGTTTAACGGTTGTAATCGACCGAGTATCTTTTTCGTTCTCTTAAGGTCTTTTTGTAGATGAAGACGAAGTAACTGATGTGATTTCGGAAACTAACACACCTAGTGTTGTTTGACACCTTTTAAGAATTTCTCTCTCCTTATGGTTTGGTGGAGTGGACGGAGGACTCTTTGGACATACGTCCAGTTCTAAGGAATGGGGACTCGGTGGACTCTTCGGGGTATAATCTTATGTAATGAAAAATTTCTTATAGTCTATCGTGGTTAATGTAAAAAGAATTTTACTTCTGATTTTTCGTTGTATATAAGTTGAAGATAAGTTTGATACATGATCATTATAATTTTTAATAAATGACGATGATGAATTAATACATAATCCATGAGACGATTTACAAAGATAAGACTGTGATAATAAAGAGTGTTTTTGAGAACTTTCCTGATAATAAAAGTGTCATTCCTATTCTCTTATCACCTATTCTTCAATGAACAAGTTGTTCATAATCTTAAATTTGGGTCTAAATAGATTAAGGTTTCGGACCTAAGAAACCATACTGTAGTCGACTCAGGGTCCGTATTTCCGTCAGTCGACACTGTGTCTGATAGGGTATCGATTAGATGTTGACCATACATCGATAGAGTGAGATTTAACATTTGAGTTAAACTAAACCTACGTTCATTGAATTCTTGTGTCTGATGTTCCTGGTTATTGGGTACCTTTTCTTGTAGTAAAAGTGATAAATTCTTTTCAATACTCTCAATACGTCCTCCTGTATCGATGTATACGGTTACATAACATCCCTTTCTCCGGAGGACGACGGAGAAGGGTTGATGACAAGAACGGGTTCTCTGAGGTCATCGTGTGGAGACCCGTGAGGGGATTCATACAGTGACCGAGGAAACAGTAACCCGAACTCGCTTTAACAAAGGTGTATGTGTCAGCAGTGAAGAGAGAGAGACTGGATGTTTCGTCCCTTATTTACTTCTGAACCGTACGGTGAAGACTTTCTGGTGGTTAGGGGTACACCGACCTGATTGTATTTTGTTGGAAGTCCACAAGTTTACTTTATTTTTCAATTACTTAAGGATGACATATACTTCGTCCGTTAGTTATGAGTGATTACTATCCAACCTTGGAAAGTACCTTAGGTTCTTTCCTTAGTACCCCAACAATTGACACAATTTTTCTAGGTCGTAGTGGGTTGACGACCGTCGTGGGATCACGTCTTGTGGAGTGGGTTTGTTACTTGTTCTGTTTTAGTATTTGGGTTGGTAATTAGTCGTCTGTCCTAATGGTCTGTAGGGTTTTATATGGTGGAGTGTGCCGGTTCGGGTAGTCTTCCCCCCCTTTGTGGAGTTGAGGAAAGTGGTCTTGTGTTCGTCTTCAGTGAGGGTTGTGTTTCAGATGTGTTTGGTGACCTGTTTGGAATGGGTGACTCCCTTCTTTCGTTTTCCTTCTTCCTTATGTTGGACTTTCGGACCCCTTTCCTTCGGAGTTTGTGTCATTCAATCTTATTTTTACTTTTCCGTCTCTTTATGACGTGTTTACTTCCTTGTTCTGTCTTTGTGTGTTCTGGTTTATTTGCTTCTCCTTTATCCGTTTGGCAGACTTTCTCTTAAGTCTCATTACTATTATTTCTACTAGGTTTTGGAGTTTTGTCTTACCTGTTTTACGTTTCTTCTTTATTTCTTATTTGTCTCTGGATGTTATGTATTGCTTTAAATTTTATGAGACACACAATCATCGAGTCAGTACAGACTGAGAAACGTTAGGGTACCTGACATCGGGCAGACTGAGAAGATAGGTACCTTAAGACATCCGTTGTTATGACCTCACCCAATAATAAGGGAAGAGGTCCCCTAGAAGGGTTGGGTCCCTAACTTGGGTCTAGAGAGGGTGTAACGTCAGTTCGAGAAATGGTGGATTCGGTGGTCCCTTCGTTTTTATGAGATCTTCGTTAGTTATGGTCTTAATTGACTCCGTCTTCTTACCTTACCACCTTTATTGAAGACTTCTCGTCTGATTTCCTTTTTCTTACTTTTCTTGACTCCTGTCAGAGTCTCTGGAAAGTCTGTTATAATTTGTGTGGTTGTAAGTCTAATATCCACAGGGTCATGATCTTTTCTTTTTCTTTTTATAAACTTCTATGATATAAACTTTTAAAGGAGTTGTACACTTTCCTTTGTTAGTTCAGGTTCTTCACGTCTCAGGGTGTGTAGGTTCCTCTATGTGTGACTCTGTGCATGATCAGTTTGATTATTTCTAATTTGTGTTTCTTTCTGATAAATAATTTTCGTCGTTCCCTTTTCGTTGTTCGTTGTATGTGCCCTTTGGGGTAAGTTAAATGTCTATAGAAGGTCGTCCTTGGAACATCCGGTCTTCTCTTACCGTCCTATATAAATTTCATGATTTTCCCTTTTTAGATGTTCATTTTAATTGAGATGGACCGTTCTTAGAGTAAACATAAACTGTCTCTTTAATTTTGGAAAGTCTGTTCGTTTTCAATTCTCTTAAATCGTGGTGTTTTGGTCGAAATGTCTGTTTCAATTTCCCTGAAGGTGTCCTTCCTTTGTGTTCTCTTCCTTTTCTGGATGTTTTGATTCGGGTTTTGTTTTTCTTTTAAGGTTGTCGTTGTATATATAGTTATTAATGAAATTTACATTTACCTAATGTACGAGGTTGGTTTTCTGCGTCTGACTTACCTATGTTTTTGTACTGGGTATGTATACGCTGTGGGTGAAGTCTGGATCTCTGTGTGTGTCTGACTCTCACTTTTCTACCTTTTTCTGTGAGGTACGTTTTACCTTTAGTTTTAGGATAGTCTGTTTTGTCTGGAATTTGTTATAATATTCTCTATTCCTTCGTGTGATGTATTACTCTGTATTGTTACCGTTTATGAATGCGTGGGTTGTATCCTCGGGGAGTTATGTATTCCGTTTGTGATTGGTTGTATTTTCCTCTTTAACTGTCATTGTGTTGTCATGCCTAAAATTATGGGGTGGATGTGGTTACTTGTCAAGTAGTTTTGTCTTTTAATTCCTTTGTGTTCGGAATTTACGGTGTAATCCAGTGTGCCTGGATCAACCATAGAAGTCCTGTAAGGTAGGGTTACGTTTCCTTATATGAAAGGAGAGTTCACGTCTATCTTGTAAAAGGTCCTATCTGGTGTAGAGTCCAGTGTTTAGTTAAGAGTCATTTAAAATTTTTTACCTTTAGTATAGTTCGTAGAAAAGAGTGGTGTTCTTATACTCTGATCTATAGTTAATGTTCCTTTTTTTGTTGTTGACATTTTGTATGTATGTACCTCTGATTTATGTAAAGAATTTTTACTTGTCCAATGACTTCTTCATTCTATTCTTTAGTTGGTAAGGACCTTTGTTTACTGTTGTTTTTGTGTTGTTGGTTTTTGGATACCCTACGTCGTTCTTGTCAAGATTCTCCCTTCAAATATCGTTATGTTAGGATAGAGTTCTTTGTTTTTGTAGTTTATCTGTTGATTGCAATGTGGATTTTGTTGACATTTTCCTCTTGTTATTTTGGGGTTTTAATCATCTTCCTTTCTTTCGTAGTTCTAGTCTGGTCTTTATTTACTTTTCCTTTACTTCCTTTATTATCATTTCTCATTATTTTGATTTTCGACTAAGAAATTCCTCTATTTGTTTTACCTGTTTGGTAATCGGTCTGAGGAGTTCTTTTTTCCCTCTTTCCTGTCCAATGTTGTCTGTTACGTCTTTATGTTTCTTAGTCTTCTCTGATAATGTTCTTTGCTATACGGTTATTTTACTTGTTCGACCTTTTTTACCTGTCTAAGAATCTTTTCAAGTTCGAAATTTCTGACTTGGTCCTTTTTTGTCTTTGATACTTGTTCCGTTAATATTCGTGATTTTACTTTTGACTAGTTTTTAGAGGGATGGTTGTTTTCAAGTCCCGGTCTACCGAAGTGTCCACTTTAGATAATTTGTAAATCTCTCCGCGATCACGGATAGCAAGACTTTGAAAAAGTTTTTGAACGTCTCCTTCCTTATGAAGGTTTAAGTAAAATGCTCCGGTGGTAGTGGGACTATGGTTTTAGTCTTTTTCTGTAGTGTTTTTTTCTTTTAATGTCCGGTTATAGTGACTACTTGTATCTACGTCTTTAGGAGTTCTTTGTCGTTTGTCTTAAGTTGTTGTGTAATATTTCTGGTATGTACACGAAAAGAAAAGAGGTGGTGGGATACATACCAACTCAAACGAAGAGTGCTACAGAAGAGTATTCTGAAAGTCCCAGTTCGTTAAAGACCGGTTCTTTGTTTTCGTCTTAATAGGGTAAGGAGTTACCTAAGCTTGCTTTTGATCATTCTAGTCCCTGTTAAGGTTCTCTTCTGTGACGTCTTTTTGGTTCGACCCAGATATTCTTCACAGTGTATATTTCACCTTGTGTACGACACACAATTCTGGTAGACGTATAATTGGTCGGTTTAGTGTCAACCTTGTAGTGTTGACAGATTTGAATGTCCTCTCTACCTTACGAACCGAGGATTACAAAGAACAAAGGAATGATCTTCAGATACTCCGAGTCATTATTTATACACTTTAAATAAACCTCTTTTTCTTTTTTAGGACACTAAGGTCCCTACGTTCCTAAGAAGTTATATGCGTTTAGTTACACTATATGGTATAATTGTTTGACTCTCTATTTTTGGTATTCTAGTAGAGTTATCTACGTCTTTTTCGAAAGGTTTTTTTAAGTCTTGAGTAAATACTATTTTGAGAAATTTTTTACCCGTACCTTCCTTGGATAGAGTTGTATTATTTCCGGTATTTACTATTTGGGTGTCATTTGTAATAAGAGTTACCACTTTTGGACTTTCGTAGGGGAGATTATAGTCTTTGTTCTGTTCCCACGGGTAAGAGCGGTTATAATAAGTTGTATTAAAAGCTTCAGGATCGATACTGTTAGTCTCTCAATTTCTTTTGTTTTCCTTAGGTCTAACCTTTCTTCGTCACTTTGAGAGTGACAAACAATTTGGGATTTTTATGGTAGTCTTTTCATGATCTCGATTAGTGTCCTATGGTTTATTATGTGTTTTTGATGAGCGTAAAGATATGTGATTGTTGTTTTTCAGTCTTTCTCTTTAATTCCTTAGTTAGGGTAAATAGTGACGTTGTCTTTCTTGTGTTATGTATCCTTATTTAGTTGGAGTCCTTTGTCTCGATATGTATCTTTTGATATTCTGTGACTACTTTCTTTTGTTTCTGTTGTATTTGTCTACCTCTCTATAAGGTAAAAGGACGTAACCTTCTTAGTTATAACACTTTTACTGATTTGATGGTTTACGTTAGATGTCTAAGTCACACTTGGGATAGTTTAGTGGTTACCGTAAAAGGTGTCTTAATCTTGTTTTTTTAGAATGTTAAGCATACCTTTGTGTTTTCTGGGGTTTGTCGGTTTCGTTAGAAAAAAAAAAAATTAAAATGTTATGACATAACCAAAACGGTATGTAGTTGTACTTAGGCGGTGCCCTCATGGACTCAAGGGTTAGGACTTGGGGGGAGGGTGGAGGGAGGGGTATGGTAGGGAGACCCAGTAGGGTCACGTGGTCGGGGTTCGTAGGACATAGGACGTAGCTTGGATCTGACCGCTAAGCAAAGAATGTACTATAATATGTACAAAGTTACGGTAAGAGGGTTTAGTAGGGTGTGTGAGAGGGAGAGGGTGTCTCAGGTTTTCGGACAAGATATGTAGACACAGAGAAAACGACAGAGCGTATGTCCCAATAGTAATGGTAGAAAGATTTAAGGTATATATACACAATCATATGACGTAACCACAAAAAGAAAGACCGAATGAAGTGAGACATATTAGCCGAGGTCAAAGTAGATGGAGTAATCTTGATTAAGTTTACATAAGAAAAATTACCGACTCATTATGAGGTAACACCTATACATGGTATCGAAAGAATAGGTAAGTAGACGACTACCTGTAGATCCAACGAAGGTACAGGACCGATAATATTTGTCACGACGCTATTTAGAACTCTTTCTTTTTGCCTCGACCTCCTTAGTTGCGAGGACTGAAGTCATATGATGTTTCGATGTTAGTATTTCCCTCATACCATGACCGTGTTTTGGTCTTTATATGTGGTTACTTTGGTCTGTCTTTTCGGTCGCTATTTGGGAATAGAAACTGTGTCCTCCGTTCTTGTATGTGACTCCGTTTCTGTCAGAGAGGTTATTCACCACGATCCTTTTGACTTGTCGATGTACACTTTCTTACTTTGATCTTGTGAAGGATTGTACTATATGTTTCTAATCGAGTTTGACCTGATTTCTGGATTTACATTCTGGTCTTTGACATTTTGAGAATTCTCCTTTTGTATCCGTCTTGTGAAATAATATATTTAGTGTCCTTCTAGGGAATACTCAGAGGAGGATCTCATTGTCTTTTTTTTTGTTTGTTCATTCTGGATAAATTTTCAAAAACGTGTCGTTTTCTTTGATATTTGTTTCACTTCTGTTGGGATTCCTACCCTCTTTTATTGTCGTTTACTTTCAACTGTTTCCTAATTAAAGGTTTTATGTATTCGTCGAATACGTTGAGTTACTATCTTTTCGTTTATTGAGTCAGGTTGTCACCCGTTTTCTGGATTTGTCTGTCAAGAGGTTCCTTCTGTACGTCTATCGATTATTTGTGTACTTTTCTACGAATTCTAGTGAGTAATAAGTCAAGTCAAGTCAGCGAGTCAGTATAGGCTGAGAAACGCTGGAGTATTTGACATCGTGCGGTCCGGAAGGACAGGTAGTGGTTGAGGGTCTCGGGTGGATTTGAGTACAGGTAACCGTAGTCACTACGGTAGGTTGGTAGAGTAAGAGACAACAGGGGAAAAGGAGGACGGGAGTTAGAAAGGGTCGTAGTCCCAGAAAAGTTTACTCAGTCGAGAGGTGTAGTCCACCGGTTTAATAACCTCAAAGTCGAAGTTGTAGTCAGGGAGGTTACTTGTGGGTCCTGACTAGAGGAAATCTTACCTGACCAACCTAGAGGAACGTCAGGTTCCTTGAGAGTTCTCAGAAGAGGTTGTGGTGTCAAGTTTCCGTAATTAAGAAGCCATAAGTCGAAAGAAGTGTCAGGTTAAGAGTGTAAGTATGTACTGATGACCTTTTTGGTATCGGAACTGATCTGTCTGGAAACAACCGTTTCATTACAGAGACGAAAAATTATACGACAGATCCAACCAGTATTGAAAGGAAGGTTCCTTATTCGTAGAAAATTAAAGTACCGACGTTAGTGGTAGACGTCACTAAAACCTCGGGTCTTTTTCTTTCAGTCGGTGAGTAATAATCTCTTTCCGTTTACTTTTGATGTTATAGTGGAATGTGGACAGTCTTACCGGTAGTATTTTTTTTAGAAGTTTATTATTTTCGACTTCTTCTACACCTCTTTTCCCTGTACTGTACAAACAACCACGTGACAATCCACTTTACATTTGTCTACGTCAGTGATACCTTCTGTCATTCCTCTAAGGGATTTTTAGGTCCTGATTTTGATAGCATACTGGGTTGTTAGGGTGGTAATCCGTTTATGGGACTCTTTTGACATTGACTGTTCTGTGTACATGGGGCTACAAGTGACTTTGTGATAAACATTATCGATTCTGTACCTTCGTTGGATCTACAGGTACTTACCTACTTCTTCGACACCATGTATATGGTGTTACCTTATAATGAGCCGGTGTTTTCCCTGCGTAAACTCAGTCACGATTACCCCACTTATTTAGATCTCGGATAATGTGTCTCACTTCGTTCAGTCTTCTCTTCTTGTTTATAGGATACAATTCCGTATATACCCTGCATCTTTCTACCAAGATTACTTCGATAAACGGGTCAACGTTACCTCTACGTTTGTGTCTGAATACCTGTGTTCCCCACTTCCTCTCCCACACTACTTATATTCTTCCTCTCCCACCCTACTTACCTCTCTCCGTGTCTTGTCTTTATATGTGTAATTGTATGCGTTTTATCGGTCGGTTAGTCCCTTAGACGATATATTGAGTCCCTGGATTTTGACCCCGTTCAACGTTCGAATTTCCCACCCTACCTCACCCTCCACCCTCCCTCGAAGTTCTTCCTCCCCTGTATACATATGGATACCGACTAGGTACAACTATATCCCGTCTTTGGTTGTGTTATAACATTAATAGGAAGTTAATTTTCATTTAGTGCTTGATGTTATATTAGGATTCGGTGTACTCTCGTCATTTTTTACTGTCTCGAGTTTCATTGTAAGGTTGAATCGTAGAAATTACCACCTCACTCCTTAATGTCCTGTCAAAGTGGGGACAAATTTTGTACAAAATACTTCGTCAATTGAAGAGAACTTTTTAGACATACGTCCAGTCCTTCGTTGTCAATCTTGACCTGTACTTTTGTCTGGCTAAGGTTTATCCCTTTCCTCATGCAGTTAAGATATATAACAGTAGGACGAATAAATTGAATATACGTCTCATGTAGTACTCTTTGCGACCCGACCTCCTTCGTGTTCGACCTTAGTTCTAACGGCCCTCTTTATAGTTATTGGAGTCTATACGTCTACTGTGGTGGGAACACCATCTTTCACTTCTTGATTTCTCGGAGAACTACCTTCACTTTCACCTCTCACTTTTTCAACCGAATTTCGAGTTGTAAGTTTTATGCTTCTAGTACCGTAGGTCAGGGTAGTAAAGTACCGTTTGTCTGACCCTTTGTGACTCTCTGAAATAAAACCCCCCGAGGTTTTTAGTGACGTCTACCACTGACGTCGGTACGTTAATTTTCTGCGAACGAGGAACCTTCTTTTCAATACTAGTTGAATCTGTCGTATAATTTTTCGTCTCTGTAATGAAACGGTTGTTTCAAGACAGATCATTTCCGATACCAAAAAGGTCATCAGTACATACCTACACTCTCAACCTGTCATTTCTTTCGACTCGCGGTCTTAACTACAAAAACTTGACACCACAACCTTTTCTGAGAAGTCTCAGGAAACTTGACGTTCCACCAGGTTAGTCAGGTAGGATTTCCTCTAGTCAGGAGTTATAAGTAACCCTCCCTGACTACGACTTTGAGGTTATGAAACCGGTGGACTACGCCTCTCGACTGAGTAAACTTTTTTGGAACTACGACCCTTTCTGACTCCCGTACTCCTCTTCCCCTGTTGTCTCCTACTCTACTAACCTACCGTAGTGGTTGAGTTACCTATACTCAAACTCATTTGAGACCCTCAACCACTACCTGTTCCTCCGGACCACACGAAGTCAAGTTCCCCAACGTTTCTCAGGTTGTACTGACTCGCTAACTTGACTTGATTGAAGAGATTCCGTCTGTTGAACTCACTTTGTTACACTTAATTATTTTATAGATTTAATGTGTCTTGTAAATTCTTTTTTTTACATAGATTATGTTACTGATTTTTATATCCATCGTTTTGATAAAGACCGTTTCCCGACTAAATTAATGACCTAAGTTTAATACAATAAAGGTTGTGTCATACAAAAATACATATACCAATCCCCAGGAGTTAAAACAAAAGAAATCTTGGATGAGATAATTCTAATAACACAATAAGACGTTACTAAAGGAGTTAACTACAATTGAAATTAAACTGAGATTTAAAAAAGTTTCTTTCGTATTTCAGAATCATATCTTAGTCTAAACCCTTAATACTCACGGTCTCGGTCATTACACCAAGGTTCCATTTGTTCGTTAAATAAGTTATAAAAATACAAAGTCCTCAGAAGTAAATTATAAATTGTAGAAAAAACTTTCAGTTCACTTGGGGCCAATTTTTCTAGTCACAGTGACCGTCCCTCACGATCTCAATAATTTGATACTTATCACTGATAAGTGAAGTGCAGTGACTGTGACAAAGTTTCGTTTTATAAGTCGTATAAGGATGACACTTTTTACTTCTGTGTGTTCAGTGTTCGTTTTGTTCGAACTTTTAGAGTATGATACAGGTGTGGTTTTAGACAGTCATTTTTCGTTCGTGTTATGTCCTTTTCGTGTAGACACTTCAGAGTTTTTCGATAAAAGAGTCTTTATAGATAGTTTCTAAAGATTGAACTTTTAATATGTGTGAGTGAAATTTTCTCCTGTCACTATTGTATACGACAGTAAGTTAAAATTCTTGTAAAAGACATTGTGGAAAACCTTTTTGGACCTGTTTGAAAAACCGGTTGATATATAGTATCATAATTTACTTATATTACATTTTTACGTTTAAATCTCATATGATATCTTTGACTATCCTAAGAATGTAAAGTCTCTTCCGTTACCGTGGGGTGAGGTCATGAGAACGGACCTTTTAGGGTACCTACCTCCTCGGACTATCCGACGTCAAGTACCCCAGTGATTATCAGCCTGTACTGACTCGCTGAAGTGAAAGTGAAAAGTGAAAGTACGTAACCTCTTCCTTTACCGTTGGGTGAGGTCATAAGAACGGACCTCTTAGGGTCCCTACCCCCTCGGACCACCCGACGGCAGATACCCCAGTGTGTCTCAGCCTGTGCTGACTTCGTTGAATCGTCGTCGTCGTGTCTTTGACTACTCCTAAGAATTTAAAATCTATTGGATGACGATAGTTAATTTTGACTTTCCGATCCCTGAACGGACCACCAGGTCACCAATTCTTAGGTGAAAGGTTTCGTGTCCTACGTCCAAACTGTGAACCAACCCCTTGACCCCAAGATGTATAGAACCCTGTCGGTCCGGGTACACGACGTTGATCTCTTCGGGTACGTGGGGTTGATGACTCGGGTACACAAATCTCGGGTACAAGGTGTTGTTTTCTTCTCTTCACGGGTACATGACGTTACTTCTGGGTCGTCAGTTCTTAATTCTTTTTCTTTCCGGTATTTGAGGCATGGAAAGGTTGACGAAGACTACAAAGAGGAGAGATCGGACCCGGAAGTAGACGACATGAAGTTATCACAGTCCGAAGGAAGAAGCGTACATGTCAAGTACCAAAGGGTACGTATTCCGGTTTTAGGCGAATAACTAAGAGTTTGCTCCACGTATTTTTTGTTTTAGGATTTGTATTTCCTCGGACTTAAATTTTAGAAGTACTTCCTATAAAGAAGGGTGTTATTAGAGATGTTTTAAGGTCGGAAAGGATACTTAAGATTACAGTATATGATATATAAAATCTTTAGTGCCTTAAAGAAGTGAGGAATACGGTATGAAAGTGTTTTGACCAAGGAGGGGGAAAACAAGGGATGACCAAAACACCTCTTCGATTGTAAGAATACCAGAGTTATATCATTTACTGTAAATAAGAAAAAAGAAGGGGTTTTTTTGATACTTGTAGTTAAGGAAGTGGAGTCTCCTCCTAAAAAACAAAACGGAAACGGTAATTAGAGTTTTGACCTGGAAACAAGTTCAGACAATTTGAAAAATTGGATCTTTAAAAGAGGCATAGAAACACAAAAGTTATTGACTCGATTTCATGATCTCATATGGACTGTGATCCCGTTAAATTTTTTGATAAATTTATATTTATAAAGAATGTAAGTTCCGAGACTCAATGTTTTTAGGTTTCAAGTAATACGTTATGAGAGATTCGTTCAATTACGTCTCCTCCAATGGAGGTGATTAAGGTCGGTGGTTGTACGAAAAAAATTTATCCTTACCGCTAACAAAGGTTGGTAGAGGATTATTTATGACGGATAGAATATCAATTTAGAGTCAATTTTATTTTGACACTTTTCCCGATGAAGAGTCTTCGTTAAGTTACTTATGTGTTATTATAGATAATAATAATAACAGCAAGAAGTTCACGATCGTATCGTTTCACCGTCTTTAAATTTCTCAATTATGTATTTTTATTTTCTTAAAATGAATGTCCACGGAAAAACAGTTAGCCGAAATATTGTTTAAAAAACAGTAATTTACTTTATAAAGACTAAAGTGAGGTTCCTTTTGGTTAAAATCCACAATTGGAATTTTTTTTTTTTTTTTTTTGTGGGAAATTCTACTTATATAAGAGTAATATTTTTCTTTGACTGGGTAAGGTCAATTCAGGTTTCAGGGGTGACAGGTCTTAGGGGTCAGGGTAAGGGAGGGTAGAACTCGAGTGGGGAGAAAGTGTAAGGGGTAGAAATAGATATCAGTGTGGAGATTGTCCATGAGATTTAAAAATTTCCTTCTTTTTCTTTTCTAAAGTAGATGTTTTAAATGAGAAGTCCAGTAAAAACGAAAAGTAAGTTTTGAAAGTTTTAAAAGAGAAGACTTATTGTATCGTAAAATTGAACGAAACATTATATACTTTTTTATCTCATTTTGGTCATTTTGTGAGAGAAAACCTTAAACATAAACGAATCCTTACACATGAAATAATCTATGGACGTTTATTACTTTTATTTCAAGACTCCGGTCCTATTTTTCTTTGTAGAATCTTTTTTCGTAATGACCGTATCTGAATCTACGAGTACACTGTAGCATTTATTTTCCTTCCACATTTTATTGACATCGATAGTAATGAATTTTCACGAGATTCTCGGCCTGTATATGTAAGGCCCAACTAAAGTTTTATTTTACGGTGACAAGTGATACGTACTATGTCGTTATAAGATGAAATAACTACAGATTTTTATAAGTTTTATCAAGTATATTTACAAGTTTGTTTTTCACAATGTTTTATGTCATTTAATACGTGGATATTAAGTAACAGAGTGACGACGACAAATACATACAATTAAAGTTAATGTTGGATGTCCGGTCCGTTTTGTAAATTCGTTAGTGAAAAGTAGATACTCTTTTGTTTAAAATTCAATGGTCTGTATTGAGTGTTCTGTAGTCCATCGTATGAAGTTTATCTTCACTTTAGTGAGATAAACTATTTGTATGAAGAACTCTTCATCTTGAGACTTTGATGTTCTACAACTCTTTTGTCCATATAATAGACTCTTGGATAGGCTGTAATTGACTAGAAATTAAACCCCCGTTCCCTTTTCCTCAATTCTCATTAGTCCGGGGTTCTCCTGAAATGTGCATTCTAATTTCGGTGTGTCTGACGACTTATTTCTGAATAAGTGATAAGTTGATTAAATGAATGAACAGTAGCACAAGTATTTATAAGTCTGGGTTTCGTAGTTGTGGATCGGTGTTAAGACAAGGAAAGAATAAAAAATAAAGTTTTATCAACTGAGGTATGTAAAGATCTAGGACACGTTAGAAGTTCATGAGGTAGTATCTTAGGAGGGATAACTTTATTTCGACTAAAATTGTATGTATTTTTATTCTAGTTTGTTTAATGTTTTGTAAAACCTAATTTCAAATCGCGAAATGTACATAAGTATATTCAGATTATTGGAAACTCCCTATTAGACTATATTATTTTTCACAATATTTTTTTTGGAATTAAACTCCTTTTTGTGATTCTTTTATTGGTGAATTATGGAATCGTAAGGAGATACAAGAAGTACGGTTAAGACATAAGAAAGAAGGGTGACAAGAAAACAGTCAAACACAACGAGGTTTTGTGACATTCCTTTTTTTTTTCTTAGATATTTTTACAGGGAATCTAAGTTTCAGTTATACGAAAATTTTTCAGATCTTAATAAGTCAGGGAATTGACACCATCAGTATGTTTTGATATGTATACTATTTTGACGTGTTTATGTATGTATGTATATGTGTTTACTGACATCATTGTGATTACTTTGGGCTTACCCCAGTCACCTACCGTAGCTACGGTTGTAGGATCAACACTATAACATGACTTCAGTAGGTTCTACAATGGTAAGCCCTTTCGAGTCTCTTCCTGTGTATCCTGGGTCTGGAGTAATGGTAAAAAATAATATTGATACACACTTGGATGTTAATTGAGTTTTATTTTTCTGAGATACTGGGATTTTAATAAAATGTAATTCAAAATCTTTATCAATGTACCTATCGTATACCCTTACAAACGTTACTTATTTTATAACGTGGTTTTTGTCCCTTTCATTGAAAGAGTACTTATAATTCTGTCTAAACTCTCCTTGTCTAGTTTTTAGTCTTAAGAAGAAACGAAGATACATAAATGAAAGAAACGACGATTTAAATTAAAAATATAAAAGATGTCCATATGAAAATCCATTCAAATGTTCACTTTTCCGTAAAAAAAGATGGTGGGGGGGGTTCGAAGTTCATTGAATAATCAAAGAAAACATAGTAAAGTCACAGAGAAAATGTTTATATTCGTTTGTACTTGTTTGTAAGAATAAAAGTTGTGAATTTAACTTGTGAAGAAATGTCGTGAATTTGAAAGTGTTAAAAGAACAGAATTATGAGAACGGTAGACGGGAGATACTAGTTCTCCGTTCGGAACTCCCGTTACATTACGTTACGTTACGTCGGTTAACGTCTTTACTGTTACAATTGCTTTAGACTTACGTGTTCAATTAATTTAACTTACGGTGATGTTAAATACAAGACCGAAAAATATAATTCGTAGAGTTTAGAGGAAGTAAAGGTAAAATATATTACATGAACATAATAATTATACGTACTGACCAAACGTCCATAGATTTTAAGGGTGAAACCTTTTCTTATACCTTTTCTTATCTGTATACAATACATATTTACTTGGTCAGACGACATGTCACTTTCATTGTGTGACACTTAGTTTATATTATAGGGTTATATTTTATTTTTAATTTAATTTTTTTTTCTCTTGAAGGGAGTAACAGGTCACCATTTCTTAGGAGGACAGTTTCGTCCCCTGTGTCCAAACTAAGAACGCGTCTCTCCTAGGGTGTACGGAACCCCGTTAATTCGACCACCCGGTGTTGATGACTCGGGATCACCTCGAGCGACGCCCGATAAACTCCGTTACCTTCGGCCCATCTCGGGGGTCCCAAGGGACAGGGGTCGGGTCCTGCCACTCCGCGATCGGTCCCCGGTGAACAGGCCTAGGCGGTTCACGGACGAAGGGGACCCCCGGAAACGTGTGTGACGGTTGGACGGGTTGTCGGTGGTCGTGGGTCGAGAGGGGACATGTCAAGAGACGCCTTGAACAGCCAGTTCCGGAGTTCGCGGTGCGGAGGGCGACCTGAGACTGTGGGGTCGCGGACCAGGTCGCGAGTGGTGGCGCGGGTCACGTGATCCCGGAGGGGTCGGGTCGGGTATGACGCGTACCCGACCTGGGACGGGGGTCTCGGCCCGTAAGGCCTCGTCGCCCGGGGGAGTGATCTGACGGCGGTGGCGGAGTCCGGAGTTTCTGTTCTGTCCCGGGGTCCCGGGGCGGCGCAACGTCCCACCCACCCCCTACCCCTTCTCTGAGATCGGGCTCCCGTCGTCTCTCCTGGGTCGTAGGCCCACTCCTCCACGACCCCTCCCGTCACCAGTGTACGCCCACTCTACACCAGACATTTTAATCTCGTAGAGAAGTAAAAGTACGTAACCTCTTCCTTTACCGTTGGGTGAGGTCTCAAGGACGGACCTCTTAGGGTCCCTGCACCCTCGGACCACCCGACGGCAGATACCCAAGCGTGTCTCAGCCTGTGCCGACTTCACTGAATCGTCTATTATGTATAAAGGGACCAAAGGCAGGAAGAGGGACGGGAGGAACGAGATCCTAACATGGAAGAGACGAGAGTCGGGTCGGGGTCAGGGAAGGTCTCAGGGATCACGTACCTTATTTCACCAATAATTTAGAGTGGGGGCGGTTTTTTCGACTGAGATTTACTGAGATCTCGGACGTTGATGACTCAGGTACACGGGACCTCGGACAGGAGAGGTTGTTCTCTTCGGTGGAGTTATTCTTTGGGTACGTGGTGTTGACCTCTCGTCGGGGGTGAACGGTGTTGATCTCTTTCGGACACGTGTCATTCCTTCGGAGTCGTGTCGGTTTTTATTTTTCTTTTTTGAACTTTTTTAAAATTTTTCTTTTTTAATGGCTCCCCACCCACCCCTTCGATTTAGAAGACAGGTCTTTTTTTCCTCAGAAAAGAAGTACTATTCCGATTATACAAAGTGGAACTGAAATTTAGATGAACCCGGAAATTTGTTGAACACGCACACTCACGGACGTGTGTGTGATTCAGTATAGGGTCAGACGCTAGGGCACTGATATCGGGGGGTCCGAGGAGACAGGTACCCTAAAGGGTCCGTTCTTTTGTCCTCACCCAACGGTAAAGGAAGAGGTCCCCTAGAAGGACTGGGTCCCCACCTTGGGCGCAGAGAACACAGAAGACGTGACCGTCCACCTATAAGAAATGGTGACGTGACGGACCTTTAGGGAAATTTACTGACTAAGGAGATAAAAGAGTCCTTTATACAAAAGTAAGGTAATAAATAGTAGGGACGGATAGATATAATGGTCTATGTGCGTGTAGAGTCTCTATAAAAACCAAGTAAAAGTCTGGTGGAGTTGTTTCGTTCAATGTGTTTTACAAGTCAAAAGATCACGTATGTCTCCAATACCAATATGATATGACATAATTCACACGTTGTCGTAAGACAGGTATCTTTGTTACATGTGTGATTTTAAATTTTTATGAAATAACAATTTTTTTTTTTCCATTGGTGGTAGACTCTGAAGTCTTACAGTATTAGTAAAACGATCACCTCCCAAACTTTATAAAGTCCTTCGAGGTTCGACTATCTCTATGTACTTCATTCGATTTCGACGATCTTTTTTTTATCACGATTGTCTGAACGAACTACGACCGACGGTGTGTGGAAGTTAAACAATTTTTGTGTCATGGATGTCACGTGTTATTTTGTTTCGTGTTTTTTTTCCTCCATACTGTCATATGAATAAACGCACTTCGAGCGTGGTTAGTGTAGGTACAACGAGGGGTCAATACGGGTCACGGTTTGTCTTCTCCGTTTTTAAACATCTCACTTATTTCCTTAATTAATAAAAGGTATAAAATTTCTTGTGAAATTTGGGTACGAAGGGAGGAGAATCAAAAAAAGAAATAGTGTCGGTTTAAAGAAAGTCGTTGACAAACATAAATGACAGGAAATAAAGATATGGAGTGTAGTGACGGGGCTGAGATGGTGTTAGACCGAAGTTGGGGGTTGTAAGATGATTTTGACGAGAATGTGACCTCTACAGTTATCCAAGTTTTGACTGTAGAAGGAAGAGACTTTACCCAAGGAAGAGTGGAACTTTTCGATAACGTTTGGTGGGTCTATGGGTTCAGTCTTTGGACCATGTCTTTTTGTACGTGTAGATCGAGAAAAGTTTTCTCTCCCTATCATAGACCACCCCGACTGATAAGGATAGTCGTCTGACGATTTGAGATGACACCCTCTGGTCTAACGAATAGACCCAAAAAGTTATGTTCCTAATATTAGTAGGTAGTTTTAGTAATTTAAATATATAAACTAAATCCAAGTGGTTTATTGGACTAATGATTAAAAGGGGGTCCGTGAATTCACTATTTTCAAACAATATATAATATGTACCTTAGACCGAAGGGAGTATCGAGTCAACCATTTTTAGGTGGATTTTACATCCTCTGAGACCAAACTAAGGACCCAGCCCTTCTAGGCGACCTCTTCCCTATCCGATGGGTGAGGTCATAAGACCGGACCTCTTAATGTACCTGTCAGGTACCCCAGCGTTTCTCAGTCTGTACTGACTAGGTGAAAGTGAAATTATAGACCTTATTTTAGTTACTGATTTTCATAGAGGAGATAAGATTTGATTTTTGAATCGTAAGACTGTAATACCTAAATAAAAAATTTGAATCTGTTGAACTTAATTAGTAGGACTCTGATTGTTGAACTTCCTGTGGACTGACCTGGAAGTTTCAATTTTTGGTTTAGAACTCGTCGTACACGAAGAAGGATTTATCTAACCCAAAGAGATCCAGAGTGTCTGGATCTCTTGTTTGAATACCAACGACCCTCCTTCCCTATCAATCCCTCAAACCCTACCTGTACATATGTGACGACATAAATTTTACCCTATTGGTTGTTCTTGGATGACATATCGTGTACCTTGAGACGAGTTACATCGCACCGTCGGACCTATCCTCCCCTCAAACCCCGTCTTACCTATGTACATATACATACTGACCCAGGGAAGAAACAAGTGGACTTTGATAGTGATACAACAATTGGTCGATGTGAGACTATGTTTTGTCTTTCAAACCTTTTTTTTTTTGTTAAAAATTTTATTTTATTATTATTATTAAAAATTTTAATTCTTTTTTAGTAGACTTTACATGAAGATGATGTGACCATTAGTTAATGAGTTAAGTTACGAATTTTTTAGACTCTGTGACTAAAAACCCAACTTGGTTATTAATATTTGTCTGATTGTTCATAGAGTATGAGGACTAAGAAAGTCACTTATTATATATGATAACATTGATGATAACAATATCATAATTTCTCGTCTTGTCATGTACTGTAAATTACTAGTTAATGATTTAGATGACATGAATTACCATGGATATTTCGTATGTCGTTGTCTTATATTAAATGATTGGTTTTAACAATTACGATGTTTCCTTAAATTATTATTTTCATTTGTTTTTCATCAAAACTACAGAAGTATAAATCATGGATGTTTTTTCTTTAATGTGAATTCTCGAATTTATAATACTCCTTCACTATCTCTTGAATTTAAAATCCAATTATTATACGTCAAAACGGAAATTAATCTTTAAAATTTTAAGTCCTTAGAACACGTTTATCATTATTAAAGAGACCTAAAATTTCTTTTCAGGGATAAATGTAAGATTATAGTCCCAGTGCATATGGTGATGGTAATTCTTGACTTTACAAATTTTCATTATAAACTACATTAAAGATCTAAAACATTTATTATGATGGTTGATGGTCAACATAGTGTGAAATGTTAATTTTGACATTTCGTGTGTCAAGTACTTGATATTAGTATTTGTATTCCGACTGTCTCGTTTTGACGATGGGAGCAACACGTCTCACTCTGTGATTCCGAGTCTCTCACATCCAATATATGCACTCCGGTGTATTAATCGTTTCCCATCTTAGTCGTAAATTTTGGTTCCGGACGATTACTACGAAAGGACGTCGTACGATGGAATTTTATTGACAATGTAACTTTGGTCCAGAGGGATTTGGTTTAAGAGAATGACTCAAAAAATAATTAGAGATATACGTTTTGAAAAAACGGAAAGGAACAGGGGAGACTGAAGTTGGGACACGATTGACTTGTAATCAGTTGGTTGTCGGTCTATTGATTTCGACGACAACAGTTATTGTTATAATTACAATGATATGATTTTAAAGATAATATCTATAGTAGTAATTACATGTTTGAGTCCAATAAGCCGTCGGGGGTTCAGTGCCCGGTGGATCGGTCTCTTAGAATTTGGTGTCTGAAGACTGAGGGTTCGACAGTGTTTTGTTACTAATTTAAGATCGGAGAAACAAGAAAGGGAAATTATTCCTGGATTGAGTTTCTAGTCCACCCTCACCTGGACTCTGAACAGAGAGTGAGGGAACAAACCATGAGACGTTATTTACGACATGAAAGGAAGTGGTGTTTGTCCACAGTCATCTGACCGAAAGGGCGCAGACCCCTTGTCTGGGTTCAAGTCTTGTCCATCATCATACGACGTCTACTCTTGTCTCGTGATCTGATTTTCTGGTTATTGGTTCAAATTTTTCAGAAAACCTTGTAATCTTTAAATTAAAATTAAGATACCTCCTTTATATCGGACCTTGAATAATAAAAGTTTTTGTAAATAATTCGTTGTCAGATGGACGTACTCTTAAAAATGATTATTCATCGTTGTCAGTACGGAGGAGTTCGGGTTTAATAGTGACGGAGGTGAATGACGAATAGACACTCTTACTCTTCTCTGTTTTACAAATTCATTAATGTCTCATGTATTTAGATACATCGAAGACCCAGTATTGAAAATTTTCATATGAGATTGGGTTGACCGTTGAATTTTTAGATTTTTTTTGTTTTTGGTTTGTGTTGGTAAATGTTTGAAGATTTTATACTGAAAAGTCTCTGATATCCCATTTTCGTACGAAGTGAATGGCGACCCCCTCCTCAGATAGTAATCGGTCCATCGGACCAAATACTTAGAGAAATAATATCAGAGGCATGAACCGGACCTGTCGTATCCTTCGGTTTTCTTGACGTCAAAGACCACCTGTTATATAGAGTAGTAAATTATATCGAAGAAATTGAACGTTCTTCTTTTCAGAGACCCAATAAAGAACTTAATTAAGGAGTCTTTGTAGAAGTCCTTTCTTAAATCGAGATTTAAACTTAACGTTTCCTAAGAGAAAAAATTGTAGAACGACACAGTGGACATTATCGTTAAAGTTCATATCAGTTATTTTTGGAATCCAAGTGTTATTGACTGGTATCAGTGTATTATAAGAGAAAACCATGTTTTATCCTATATTTTGTATTCTAAGATTTAGATAATTCATTCTAAAATTTGGACATTATTTACACTCTTTTTCTAAGGTATGAATACTTACACTGACTATTGAGTGTCTAGGATTAATTATTGGATTAACTTTAAAGAGGTCTCGTTGAATAGGACTTCTACAAATTCTGGTTTCATGATTCGTTATGGAATATCATAAAGAATGACGACTCAAAGGTTTATCCTTTTTTTACTTGTAAAGAAAAAACTCCTACTATACCACTACCATGGAATTATTTCTGTACTGTGGAGATTACTAAGTGTCTCTATTGATATTTTTCTCCAAATTTTAGTCAAACTCAAAAAGACCGAGTTAGACTGACTAAATTGTACTAGTTCTAGTTGAAGTTTCGTTGAATTAATAATCGATCTACAATAGTATGTGTGAAATGGAAGAATAAATCAAATTCGGTACATCTTATCGGGAACGACAGGTGCATGACGTCGGGTTTTTTGGTCTGGAGTGCGTTTGGTTGACAAAAGTGGTGGAATTTTTTTTTTCAAAGTCAAGTTGTGAGTGTAACATTGGTCTTCCGTGATATGAAGTTTCCTTCTTGTTTTGGTGTACCTTTAATATCCAAATAAGGAAACGATATCATTTCTAGAAAGGATTTAAATTGTATGACTAATTTCCTTATAAAGATTTTCAAATTCAAGTCCAAAATAATTTAAAGTATTACAGTAAAGTTAGAATAGAGTAGGTGAGAAGACATACGGGAAAAGGAAAAGTAGACGGTTGTTCTGGGATTGTCTATTTTTCTTCTTATACCCCTTTTCTATGTCTCGACAGGATTAGGGTGAAAGGATAAAGTTAAATGGTGACGGGGGTTGGGTTTGATATGATAGTTCATCACGTTTGTTTGTCATAGTACAACCATTATTCTGAGAGACTCCTGTACGTTTACGGGACGGAGTCCGATAGGTCGACGACGAAAGTGGAGGTAAGGATGAACTGAGTCGTAGCATACAAGATACAAGAAGATGAAAGTGACTCGTTCTTTGGGCAGGAACTTGTGCAGCATTCAAAATGGGAAGATATGGAGACGAGTACGAAGAAGGGGAGGGATCTTACAAAGAAGACATGAAAATAAAGAGAAACGAAAAGAAGACATGAAAATGGTGGACAATTCGTTACATAAGGAGTTCCGGGTCCAGTTGATGTACGAAGACACTTACTTCGGAAGGATAGTAGATCTGTTTTAATTAGTGAACCAATCATTGAGGTGTCATAAAATAAATATGACGACGAATTTGTGAATAAAATAGTATTAATTAATAATAATCATCTCACAGATAAATGGAAGGAACCGACATGAGTAGAATTATAAGTACAGTAAAGGTTCTTACTGATCGAACGCCATCCATGAGTTCTTATGTCTCATTGATTTCACCATTTGATCCTAATAATTGAGTGTGAGTCCTAATACGGTTGTTTTCGTATAAAAATTTAGACATAAATTTTACTCCCTCCACTCTCAAATAATCCTGAAATTTTCGAAATGTTTTTCTAAGTTGTAATCAAGAATTCATCATTTGTAAGAATCAAATTTTGTTTATTATTTATAGAGAAAATTTTATTTTAAATTTTTGTACGGTCCGAAAACCAAAGTTCTGTCATTTACCTTGGGAAGTCAAATGAGAGGGAGAACTTTTTTAAAGTGACTTTACTGTGTGTGTTTTTAATTTTTATTCTTTTTTTTAAATCAACACCTTTTTTTTTTAATCGACACTCTCCTTTCCAATGGTGTAATTTTTTTTTTTCTCTCTCTTAAGAGACTTACTATACCATATATTTATAGGTGTCACTGTCGTTTTCGACTAGTTACGGTTTGTTGGTTTTGAACTTGCACCTGTTTCCTCTGGGGTCTATTAAATTGAAACCGTTTTCTATCCAACAGGGTTGTCCCGGTGTCCTTTGTAAAGTCGAGTCTCACTGTCCTTGTTCTTTACAGTTTTCGTCATGGTTTCGTCGTTCAGAGTCAAAACAGAGGTCCGAAAGACACTCAGTGTTGTGACGATTCATTTTTTCCCTAGACGGTCACCCCGTGTTCCCTGTCGGAGAATTGAAGTCTGACAGTGTTGTGTGTTCTCTTTTTATTCTCTGGTGTCAACACTTTAAGGAATTGTCCGAGGTAGAAAAGGATAAAGACTTTCAGAAGATCCTTTGAAATTTAGTACGTAGATATTAATTTTTGTATGAACCCGTGTATTGATGTTATATACATATAAATAAATATTCAATATGTATACGATAGTGAATTATATAGTCTTTCGGTTAGGATTTTTTAATTTTCTTTCTATTTTTATGTTTGTTTGTAAAATCATAAAAAAAGAACGTGGCATTGTCTGCTACGACTCATGAGGACCCCTATCGTGATAAGATTAGGGTGTCTGTCTTCGACCTTCTCCGGTCACTTCTTTAAGTCGTCCGTCGTTTGGTTTCCTGGAGTGTTTGAGTTGGTCTCGGGGAGGTGTACCGTCTACCGAAATTCGACTGTAGGATTAGTCTTCACTGCCAAACGATGTCCACCTAAGTAGACTCTCTTGAGGACGGGGATCCAGACGACAAGACTGGGACTTGGATGACTGGAACTGGACTGTCGATCGAGTGGGTATATGAGTTGAAGTGGGTTCCATTGTAGTCTAAACCTAGACCTTAAACCCGAGTTCAACGGTTCTATGTCTTGTTCCTGATGTCCTTCATTGACGACTCTGTCCGACATTGTCTATCGTTGCAAGAAATTGAATCTAGAAAAGTAAATGTTATAGTTCACACACATACACACACACAAACACATAGTTTGTGACAAGATGTATCAAATGTACTTCAGAGTTAATTAAGACTGTTTTTGGAAGACTTCCTTATTACAATGGTGGTAGGATTAACATATTTACTCTTTTTACTCTGTTTCTTTCATTAGACATACTTCAGTTTGTCGTTGTAGACCCTGAGATGGAGATCGTCACACCAAGGTCTCGGGTGTCAAAAGTTGATGATGTGTAATGACGTAGTATTTTGTACATCAAAGGAAAAGGGACCGTAGATTTGATTTCGTTAAGACGAATCTTTTTTTTGTTTATAAAATAAAGGCTGATAGGTGATGGTTTTCCGGGTACACGATTAAACAAAAACTGATTGTGTTTTGTAAAACGAGTGATATTTATTGTAAAGTTAAACGATATTTATTGTAAAGTTAAACGATACTCATGTCATTTACGAGTGAGGTAGGTGTAAAAATAAGTTCATTCTGTCGAATGCATGAATGTTTGTACTCTGGATCTTCTTAGTTGTCTTCATAGTCAAGTGTTTTCATTTTATAGATATTACATTTAACTTACGTTAACGAATCCTACAACGGTATTTTTTAACGAGTGAGTGTTGTTGTTGTTTTTTTAGGAAAGTAGAGGTTTTTCTAAAATAGACCTGTAAGTTCAAGTGATTAATACATTAATCATTTAATTCAAATAATGGACCAGTTCCCTTCTTTGTTGAAGGGTCCTCAAAACTTAAAAATAAAGTAGTAATAAACCCTAGTCATTCATTAATCATACAATAAATAACGACATTATGGTCCTTAAGAGGGTAAAAGATTGCAGTTATCAATCGTACTGGTGTCTGATGACGAGAGGACTAGTACAAGTACATTTTCAAGTACATTTTCGATGGAGGAGGAAAGACATTAGTTAAGTGAAGAACTTGTGAACTGGGGATCAGTGGTTAGAGAAAGGAGGAAAAGAGTTATTTTGAACTGATGAATTTAGTAATATCTGTCGTAATGGACCCCTCGGAGTTATTTTCACGATTATCAAATCTCATCCAGGGTCTGTTAGTTTGTTTTAGAGATCTCCACCAAAGGTCCGTGACGAAATAAAAAGAGAAATTTCGAGGGGTCCCACCGAGTTCACGCGTGAGTTCTCACTATTTTTTTCTGTTTTAGTTATCAAGTTCAAGAAATTGTACTGTAGGTACAAGATTGAGGTCCGATCGAATAATACTCGGATACTGTAGTTTGACGATAGTACCGGGATAAATATCGAATACGGAAACGAGGACGGTAGAGGAACTTTGGGTTCAAGGGGACGGCTCAAATACTAATTAGAGAGTTAGGTTGAAATACGGGAAAGAACAGGGGAGACTGGAATTAGGACACGATTGACTTGTGATTAGTTGGTCTCAGTCTAGCGGTTTTGACGACGGTAACAACTACTATGGTTATTACATCATTTTGACGAGAACATAGTAGTAAATAGTAGTAATTGTGTGTCCAATGAAGAGGTCCCGTTCTATTCGATTCTCTGGGAGCCCATTGGTTTGGTCTCTGTAGGATTGATTGGTTTGGTTTTGATGTTAATTCTTTACAGTGTCTTTATAGTGTACTACTAATTGGGGTCAAAGAAACAAGAAAGGGCAGATATTTTTTGGAGATTGAGTTTCTGGTTCAACCTCACCTAGACTCTGAACAGAGGGTGAAGGAACGAACCACGGAACGTTATTTGGGAATAAGGTGACGTTTGAGAGCGACAATTCTCAGACTGAAAGACACGTAACCCGTGTGTTCGGGTAACGAGCAAATGTAGCAGACAGATCCTAGAGGTGGATAAGGTGAGTACCTGATACCTCTTATAGTGACTTAAGGAAAATCAGGAGTAATGTTACTAAAAGTATAGTCTACAAATTATGTATGGACGATTATTAATAAAAAATTTTCAGGGTAGAGAGTTTAGATCCTTACTCTTTCTGATAGGGATGTCAACAAGTTCTGTAGACTTATTCATGACACTTTTTAAGGTTTACGATGTAACATCGTAAAATTCATTTCCATGTCTTTTTGTGTCTTTCTTCATACGTTGTCGTACGTGTAATACCACAGTTTTAACGTATGAAGTACATCACTTACTATGGACCAGTTTTTCGACAAACGGTCAACACAACCCGACTTACCGTTTAAGGTCGAGTCGTAGGTAGCAACAATGAGAATGTAACTAGACGTTATTTTTGTTTTCCATATTAGTCGTCTTTTTTCTTTTGTGAATTCATATTACAGACCATACTCTTTTCTAAAATCGTTAATTTTTTGTTGAGTTACATGGATCATAAAAGAAATAATTTCACTATCAAACTAAATAAATATAAAAACTAAATAACTTATGAATTATATGTCATCCACGAAAAGTGTAAGAATAAATCGGAGACGTTGTTATGGTCTTCTATATACGTAAAGGTGTCTTCATAAGTAAATATATCTTTTGAGAAACAGTGAACGGGTTCTTGTGTGTCTATAATTTTTCGGCCCGTCCATAAAGTGACTCCATGTTGAGGTTTAAGAAACTGACAGCAAGTGATAAGGTGTAAAGAAAGCTGTGTTTTTAGTTTAACAAAATAAATATGACATTTACATAAGAAATGAAATATTTTCCGTAAGTAGATAACGGAAAATGAACGATCTGAAAAAGTTTAAGATTAAAAATACACATTTATGGAAGGATCCATCTATAGAGTGGTTTTTACATTGTACGGAATTGGTTTCATTAAAAATAAGGTCTTATCGTAGAAGTGGATCTTAGGTGGTACTGTACCATTTTTGGAAAATTGAGCGTGATAATCTTGAGATTTAGTCTGAATAAAGGGGAGTAGAAATTAAGTAAGATTTTTGGTGTACATGGAAATAGACTTTATGAAAGAGACTAGTTTTTATAGAATGTCTCGAGGAAATATATTAGAAAATCCTTTATAATTATGTGTATTTTACATACGTTGTATATATCTGTTACTTGGTATTATTTTATTTGTTACCATTATATAGGACCTTGAGGTATTTTGGGATTTACCTTGAGGTATTTTGGGATTTGTTTCCCCAAGTCTTACGTGGGTGAACGACTGTCCCACCACGTAGCGTTTGAGGTGTTTCTGTCTTTCTTCGAGGAAATGAGTCCTGGGAAGACCTGGAGTAGGAGATGTAGGTATAAGAAATCTCAAGGGAAATGTAATTGGTCAGTCGTTGTCGTTCTTTCACAAAGGAGCTCAAGACACTCGACAATATCGTATAATGTCTTGGACTTCTCCCCTGACACCCTTAGAGGTTTAGAATCGGTGCAATCGGTCCTCTCTCTCAGTGTACGTAATGGACACTAATCGAAGTCGTCAGATCACCAGACCCGGGAATTAGAGACCCCAAACGCAATTGAGACTCATCGACACAGTCTTATTTAATTTGACGTCCTGTATGTGGACCATAGGTGTATCTTGAGCCCTTGACTGACCATACCTTTTGGGTGGGTAGGCCATAGTCTTGCAAAACTTAATGGTTTCACAAAAGGAAATGGGTATTTAGATGGTAAGTTGAGTTTTTGATCTTCTTTGTTTCGTCACAGTAGTCACATAAAGAACAAACACTTAAAGACCCTGGAGCTAGGGGTGTCCATTCGTGAATGGATTTAAAAGACAAACACTAGGAATCAAAAAATTTTATGTTATCAAGATAGTGTTTACGTCCGTAGATACCATTTTATAATAAATCAAAAACTAAAAATCGACAAAACAACAATAAGTCAACGATTCAGTACAGACTGAGAACGCTGGGGTACCTGACATACATCAGACGGACCGAGGATAAAAGGTCCATTCTTATGACCTCGTCCAACAGTCAAGGAAGAGGTCCCCTAGAAAGATTTTAACATATTATGAACGATTATTTCAGAAGGAACTACACCTGTTACTAATGTTATACATAAATGAAATACTTTTACGTAGTCGTCGTGTTTATAAGAAAACGTATACGTATAAGATAAAAAAATATATAAGATCAAGGTACTTTCC
The DNA here is from genome assembly GCA_006410555.1 of Capra ibex. Lineage (NCBI taxonomy): Eukaryota > Metazoa > Chordata > Mammalia > Artiodactyla > Bovidae > Capra > Capra ibex. The sequence continues at coordinate 45,566,251 of SJYO01033645.1, read as the reverse complement.
AAATTTGTTTTTAAAACGGCTTGATATTAAACGGAAAGATCAATATAAAGATTCTAAGTAACTACAAAAACAATTATCAAAGTTAAGTAAGTAGAAATACACTGATGTCATTAAGTAAATAGTAAAAGGATAGTTAACTGTAATTTAACAAAGGTTAAAAAACCAATAATTCTTGTTTTGACGACACTTGTAAGAACATGTACAGAGGATCATGTTCACAGACTCAAGGAGATCTTCATATTGAGTCTTCTTAGGGGGACCCACTGGTTCATGTGTGGAAGTTGAAGTGTTACATTACCACTTAAAAGAAGATTGTACTGTCGTAGTTAAATGTGAGGGTGGTTGTCACTTATTCTTAACGACGACGAAACATTAAAGTGATCATCAATAGTCTAAACGATTACAAATTGTTAAATCATCCATATTTGACTATAGAATCATACAATAACTATGTGTCTAAGAACTAAGGATTACTTCAACCCTTGTAAAAGAATACACATATACGTCTTAATATTCTGTAGGGAGTATTGAAGGGGGTTGGGGATGTTGAATGAGGGTACTAATGTAATTGTAATGTACTATTTTCCCTAGAACTTCTACATGAATTCTCGAAGGGACTACCGAGTTTACCATTTCGTTATGTCCTCTGGGCCCAAGTTAGGGACCCAACCCTTCTAGAGGACCTCTTCCTTTTCCGTTGGGTGAGGTCATAAGGACGGACCTCTTGGGGTCCAAACCTCCTCGAACCATCCGATATCGGGTACCACAGCGTTTCTCAGTCTGTGCTGACTCGCTGAAGTGAAGTGAAGTTAGTCAACTAGAATTCTATCATTTTAATAACACCCACCTAGACTTAATTAGAGTGGTTGAGACGTTGGGTTTCCTGACATCGGGTGGTTCGAAGAGACTTGTCATTTAATGGAAATTAATTTTTCTGTTATTATTACGGAATCCAATTTTAAAGAGGTTAAAGTGTCAGAGTCCTAGAGAAATACGAGAAGGGTTTTTCGAAAATGCACTCAAGAGATAGATATAAGTGTAATCTTTAATTTTGACTATTTTAAAATTCTATAATATACATTGTTCTTATTTGGATAGTGTGCAATTGTATTTTTTGTAGTTCATCCGAGAAGTCTTTTCAGATGAATTTTCAAACAAATTTTTTCCGGGTCTTCCGATTGCAGTCTCCACAAAGTAAACTAAGATTCTCATTAAGGCAACAGCAAGTCAACGATTGAACACAGTCTGAGACACTTTGTGGTACCTAACGTCGTGCGGTCCTAAGGGACAGGAAGCGATAGAGGACCTCAAACGAGTAGTGTTAATTCAACCATTACGGTGGGTAGGTAGAGTAGGGAAACAGCGGGGGAAGAGGACGGGACTTAGAGAGGGTCCTAGTCCCAGAAAAGGTTACTCAGTCGAGGAACGTAGTCCACCGACTTCATAACCTCGAAATCGCAGTCCAGAAGGTCACTTATGAGTCCCAACTCAAGGAAATTCTAACTGACCAAACTGGAGGAACGACAGTTTCCCTGAGAGTTCTCTCAGAAGAGGTTGTGGTGTTAAGTCTTCTTAGTTAAGAAGTCATGAGCCGGTAGAAATACCACGTTGGGAGTGTAGACATGTATTGATGACCTTTTTCGTGTCGAAAACTGATCTGTCTGGGAACGGTCATTTCACTATAGGAACTAAAAATTGTATGATAGATCTAAACAGTATCGACGGGTAAGGTCATAAGACCGGACCTCTTAAGGTACCTGATTCAGGTACCCCAGCGTTTGTGAGCCTGTGCTGACTCGTTGAAAGTGAATGTGAGGAAGGTTCCTCGTTCGTAGAAAATTAAAGTACCGACGTCAGTGGTAAACGTCACTAAAACCTCGGGTTCTTTTATTTTACACAGTTATAAAGGTTAAAAGGGGTAGATAAACCGTACTTCTCTACCCTGACCAACGGTACTAGAATCAAAAAACTTACAACCCAAATTCGGTTGAAAAAGTGAGAGGAGAAAGTGAAAGTAGTTCTCCGAGTAATCAAGAAAAAGCGAAAGACGGTATTCCCACAACAGTAGGTCGGGTCACAAAGAGTACTACATGAGACGTATATTCAATTTATTCGTCGCACTGTCATATGTCGGAACTGCATGAGGAAAGGGATAAACCTTGGTCAGACAACAAGGTACACAGGTCAAGATTGACAACGAAGAACTCAACGTATGTCTAAAGAGTTCTTCATCCAGTCCACCAGACCATAAGGGTAGAAAGTCTTAAAAGGTGTCAAACAACACCAGGTGGGTCAGTTTCTGAAACCGTATCAGTTATTTCGTCGACGACGACGATTCAGTGTAGTCAGCACAGGTTGAGACACGTTGGGGTTTCTGCCGTCGGGTGGTCCGAGGAGACATGGACCCTAAAAGGTCCGTTCTTATGACCTCACCCAACGGTGAAGGAAGAGGTCACGCACTGTCACTTTTCACTTTCACTTCAGTGAGTCAGTACAGGTTGAGAAGTGTTGGGGTACCTGATATCGGATGGTCCGAAGAGACAGGTACCCTAAAGGGTCCGTTCTCATAGTCTTACCCCACGGTAACGGAAGAGGTGTTATTTCGTCACCATCTACAAAAAGACCTTGAGAGAACGAAAAAGGTACTAGGTCGTCTACAACCGTTAAACTAGAGACCAAGGAGACGGAAAAGATTTAGGTCGAACTTGTAGACCTTCAAGTACCAAGTGCATAACGACTTCGAACCGAACCTCTTAAAACTAGTAATAAAACGTCCGCACTCTCTACTCACGTTAACACGTCATCAAACTCGTAAAACCCCGTAACGGAAAGAAACCCCAACCTTACTTTTGATTAGAAAAGATCAAGACATCGGTGACGACTCAGAAGGTTTAAACGACCGTATAACCCACGTGAAAGTGTCGTAGTAGAAGGTCCTAAACTTTGTCGAGTTGACCTTACGGTAGTGGAGGTGATCGAAATAAACATCACTACGAAGGATTCCGGGTGAACTAAAGTGTAAGGTCCTACAAACCGAGATCCACTCACTAGTGTGGTAGTACTAATAGACCCAGCACTTCTAGAAAAAACATATCAAGAAGACATATAAGAACGGTGGAGAAGAATTATAGAAGACGAAGACAATCCAGGTATAATGAAGACAGGAAATAACTCGGGTAAAAACGTACTGTACAAGGGAACCATAGAGATTAAAAGAACTTCTCGACAGATCAGAAAGGGTAAGATAACAAAAGGAGATAAAGAAACGTAACTAGTGACTCCTTCCGAAAGAATAGAGAAGAACGATAAGAAACCTTGACACGTAAGTTTACCCATATAGAAAGATAAAGAGGAAACGGAAAACGAAGAGAAGATAAGTGTTTACAAACAATTCCGGAGGAGTCTGTTGGTAAAACGGAAAAACGTAAAGAAAAGGAACACCCACCAGAACTAGGTACGGAAGACATGAATGAGTTTGTCAAAAGGTTTCATCGACATTTAAAGTGTAAGGATGGTTTTTATCTCAAGGTCAACTACGTGTAGGAATGTCTGTACCAGAAAAGTCAGATTAAAATCGGGGAGATCATTCATATTTTACCATAGAGTGACATCAAAATAAAAAGGGACTCCTAGAAAAGTTCGGTTATTTGTGACCGATAATTATATAGAAGAAAGCACTTCAAATAAAACACATCATAGACGAGTTTCAAAACCGGGTGAAAAATTTTTGACCCAACAGAATAATCTCAAGATTTTATTGTTATATGATGTTAATAAAACATGGTAAGACGGAACGGAAAAGTGAAAGAATGACGACAAAAAGTTTGTCGTCTTCAAAAATTAAAACTACTTAAAAAAAATTTTGACGATGTTTGAAAAACACATAATAGTTTCTTAGAAACGGATGGAGTGCTGACATCTTTATAAGATAAAAGAAGGTATTCAAAATATCAAACCCCGAAAATTAAATACGAATACTAGGCAAATCTCTATCTGCACACATTTAACACTATATTTCCAGTTGTAAGTATAAGAAGACATACCTATTGAGAAACGATGTTGTAGTAAAGAACTTTTCTTAAATTAAAGGGATGGTTTAACACACTGTAGAACAATTTTTATAAATTATTCTTACATACATGTCCATTTGAAAACAAGGTGACTAGGATAATTGATTAAAGAGTTATGGTGTGACAGAATAAAAACAGAGAACTTTTATTTACAACTTTAGGTCCTCACAATTGACAAGGTGGGAACAAAAAGAAGGTTTAACGAAATTTATAAGGTGTATTCAAAACCATCAAGGTATTTGTAAAATATTAATCGATCGGTTAAAATAGGTTTCCCTACGTTGACGACCCTAAGTTGACTAACCTTAATGTAAGTTGGATGGTTATGTAAACCCCTCTTCACAAAATTATCAACGAGATCTGTATAGATACTAGTTACACATAAAAAGATATAGGAAACCAGAAAAATTAAGGAATTTCCAAAAGTCATATCTCTAAAATTTGTGAAAGATTTTTGAATAAGAATTTATAAAATACAAAAACTGTGACAATGTTTACCTTAAAAATGAAGTAAAAAACTTAAAACGACGAACATATATTTTGACTAAAAATTTTTTGTTTTGGAATACGGGTTATTAGGACGACTTAAGACAATAATGAAGATTATCGACAAAATATTTAAGGTCCAATAAATATATTAGTACAGTAGACATTTATCTCTTTTTGTATTAGGAACGAAAGATGACTAATACGGAAAATAGAAAAATAAGAAGAGAGGGAGGTTGTTACGTGAAAAATGGACGAGTTAGAACTTTTCATTAAGTTTTCACTGTAAGTACGGTCTTTCAAGTTTTTTGGTTTTTTGTTACTAAAGGAAGTTTTTTATTGACCGGTTTTTCAAGTAATTTTTTGTAAAACAATCTACTTCTTTCCTTGTGACTAGGATCCTATTTTTCTATTTGGAGTCAGTGTTTAATATATTATTATTTTGTTATTTTAATAACATACATACGGGAATTTATTTTTTGGCTTCTGGTATATACCCGAAGGGACTGAGTCCGTCATTTCTTACACGGACGCTACGTTCTCTGGACCCAAACTAGGGACCCAGATCTGCTGTGAGACCTCTTCCTTTGTCGATGGGAGAGATCATAAGAACGGACCTCTTAGGGTACCTGTCTCCTCGGACCGTCCAATATCAGGTACCTCAGCATTTCTCAGTCTGTGCTTACTCATTGTGAAAATGAAAGTGTTGATATATATTGTAGTCGTGACAATAGTGATCATAGTTTCGATCTTAATACTCTTTTAATTAAGACGTGCTTAGGAAGACTGGAGAGTAATATAAGAGGACAAATTGTTATTCATTGAAAAATGACTCGTGACTTACACATACATGGTCCTAGAAGATTAGGAGTGGCCTGAGAGTGCATTGATTAATGTAGAAGTAAAATGTACACTTCTTTAATTCTGGTCCTCCCTGACTTAGATTGTTTCCAGTCAGTCTAATTCACCGTCCCACTCCTATTCTTGATTCAGACTGGGGCGTTGGATACCATTAGAATTGTGTATGTACTATGAATTTGGAGATAGTGACCGGGTATATTGTCCAATGAAATCGGTGTATTTAAATTTTGTTGTTGTCATTATAGTCACGAAAAAGAGGGTGGTTTTGAGATGGTATTATGAAACGGAACAAGGTTTTCCTTGAATTACGGTAATTCATTTACATTCGTCACAGTTTCATTATTTTATGTGGATGACCAAAGCCGTAAAAAGAAGAGAAAAACAGTGGGAGAAGATTTTAAGAAGTGAAAATACTTAAGAGAACATACAGACAATTTCTTTTCTTTCGTATTAACTAGATAAAATATATTATTCCAAAAATTGTTATATAATCATGTCTAATTTATTTTAAAACTTGAGTAAAATTTTACAATTGTTAATTCAAGAGTAAAATAAGACTAAAAGTTACAGAAGATAATAAAGAGTACGAAATTTTTATGAATGTAACCACTAAATTTTATCGTGTGTAGAGTTTATTGTATGATATATTTTTATATGTTCGTGGAACTAATAGTTGATTTTCAAATAAATTAATGTCTATTGTGTGTCATTTTTCCTTCCTAATGATTCTCGGGTTTAAGAGAAAGGTTCAGTTCAGGAGGGGACACGGGTCTGACCATCTCTCTCCCTGTCGTCTCTTGACTAAGTCTCAGATTTCTTTAGTTGAGGTCTTTTGACAGTTTCTGTTTTTTCCTTTATGACTAATTACATTTGGTGTGTTTCTATTTAAAAATTTCTTTTAATGAAAAGGAGGAACTTTCAAATTTTCAGGTTCATCTCTGTTTATACAATTTTCATTGAAAAAGTGGCTTCCACCTATATTTGTCGGAATCAGAGGTGTGATCGTTGGTCGTGCGGTGAGTGGTCGTTCTATTACCGGAAGTGATTTTATGTCTTCACAGGAATTCTGGTTGCAATTTAATATGGAAGTGGGTGATTCCGTTGTCTTGATTTAGAATTAGGTCCCTTTTGTACGATAAAATCCCATTCAAAAAAATTTTTGTAGGTTGTTTTAACCCAAAAGGGATATATTTTGATGGTTTTCTAGATTGTAAGAATTGGTAAATTGACAGGTCTTTTTTTGACTAATAGTAAGGTTAAACTTTTGGATAAAATTCATCATATATTAATAGACTTTTAGTGATATGTGTTCATTATAGACAGTTCTTGAAAATAAGTAATGTGATACTTGATGACTATTTGTATGTTAATTAAAACTTAAATTTTTTATATAATTGAGGGAAAATTCTATGATGAAATTATTTTTGCTTTTAAGAAGTTTAATTTTATTTTTGTTTCCTAGTTTTATTCCAGTAAAGAGATTTAAAATCGACTAGTGTACGATTATTTGGAGGGATGTCTCCCTTGAAGTAGTACTCTTTAAACAGTGGATTATGTTAGCCCATACTTTAAGTCACTCTTCGTACTTGATAGAGTAGAGAGAGAACGACGTTCTTTACTATCTATGAGGCATAGATGCTAGTGGACGAAAGTACTTGAAATGACATGAAGTCAGGATCGAAGGTGAAGATTTAGGAGGGAAATTAGGGATGATAGTCTAGTAGAGTCCAGAACTTTGTCGGTGTGTTGGTTGGAAAATGTGGTAGAGGACGTGACGTCCGTCTAAGAAATGGTAGACTCGGTGATCCCTGTAGGTAAATATTCGATCATTGAGGGTTTAGACATAGAGATCAGAACGAATCGATTGAACCGAACGAGTCGTAGATTTACTGTGGAGTTTATGTCGTACAGATATTGTGTCGAATTTGGAGATGTCGGGTATCAGTTTAGACAAAAAGACGTTCGGAATCACTGTACAAAGATATAAGTATCGTAGAAAGGATACAAAGAATTCATAGAGATGATGTAGATGTACTACTAGGGGAAAGGTAAGGATTATGACAGGTAAAACAGAAAGAAAAACTAGTTAATTAGAACGGTCCTCAAACGAAGTAAATAACCAGATTTTGGTCGAAAGTCAAAATAGTTAGACGAATAAAGAGACGAAATAATTAAAGACAGGATGAAGAGTAGTGAAAAGAAGAGTCATCAACCGAAACTGAGACACCGATTAAAAGATTAGGGACTTTGACTTTCTGATGGATTCATTAAAGGTTAGAAAAACGATTATATACGTAATTCCAGTGTTTGATTTATGTAAGGTGGTATTCCTATAAGGTTTAAATTTCACTAGAGGGATAAAACGGTGACTCTGATGAAATTTTAGTAATGGACTAATACATTTTATTAGATTTAAGGAGTTTGTGTTTTGTACTTGTAAAATTAGTTTAAGAACTTCAGTACCACAAAAGGTCTAATGTATTTCATGAAAAACTAAGATAGTGATTTTAAAAGTAGAATTCGGTGTTGATGAGTGAATATACTTTGGAATCATCCTAAAATATAAAAGGATAAACATAACAACCTTATATAAAATTATAGGTGTGTCATATTGATCCACACGATAAAAATTCACTGAAAAATCTTTGGTCAAGAGGGGATTTGAAGAGTCGGAGGAAAAGTGTGAATTTAGTGAATAGTCTACCCGAGATACTCGAAAGGTTTGACTTTACATGATTTCCGTAAAGTCCAGTCAAAGAATTTGTCATGTAGGTACGAATTCTGTTTTGTAGAACGTTACTCTGTCAAAGATACTTTTGTTTAGATTCAGAGGAAAGCCCCCTTTATTGATCTTCCTTTTTATAGAATATAAATTTTGAGAAGATAAAAAGATATGGTGAGAGTAATAATAAATTGAGATCTACGAAGTCACAGGTTAATATTAAAGATGAGTGATGATTCAAAATTTAAAAGTTTGTCTTACCAATCTAAGGACCCCGTCTCTGATGCAAATAAAGATGCAAATAATATAAGATGTCCGTTTCTTAAGTAAAGGTAACATAGATCACGAACCAGTCAAATCAAAGGAAAAACTGACAAGGCCTATATTTACTTTTGTTACATACGAACGTAAGCTATTCAATCTACTCCGGCCTAGTTCATAAATTACAACACAAAGGTCAGATGAAAGTCAAATCAAACATACGATTCAGTGAGATCAGCACACTGACAAACGCTGGGATTCCTGACATCGGGAGGTTGACAGGTACCCTAAGAGGTCCGTTCTCATGACCTCACCCAACGATAAAGGAAGAGGTCCTCTAGAAGGGCTGGGTCTTTAGTTTGGACACAGAGAATTCAGAGGACGTAACCGTCCGCCCAAGAAATGGTGATCGTGGTGAATCCTTCAGGGAAGTCAAATCGACTAGTTTAACTCTTTTTTTACATAATGGAAAGAGTTGACTAACACCTATAATTAAAGAAGAATACTTAACGGTCAAAAAATTAAAGTAAAAAATATACCAAATGCATACCTACACTCTCCACCTGACACTTCTTCCGACTCGCGGCTTCTTAACTACGAAAACTTGACACCACAACCTCTTCTGAGAAGTCTCAGGAAACCTGACGTTCCTCTAGGTTGGTCAGGTAAGACCTCTAGTCGGGACCCTAAAGAAACCTTCCTTACTACGATTTCGACTTTGAGGTCATGAAACCGGTGGAGTACACTTCTGGACTGAGTAACCTGAGACTACGACCCTCCCTAACCCCCGTCCTTTTCGCCTACTGTCCTACTCTACCGACCTACCGTAGTGGCTGAGTTACGTGCACTTAGACTCACTTGAGACCCTCAACAACTACCTGTCCCTCCAGACCGCACGACGCTAAGTACCCCAGTGTTTCTCAGCCTGTGTTGACTCGCTGACTTGACTTGACTTGTCCGATACAATGACCCGAAGGGACCACCGAGTCTTGCAGTACTTTGACAGACGTTACGTCCTCTGGGCCCAAACTAGGGACCCAACACTTCTAAGGGACCTCTTCCCGTACCGTTGGGTGAGGTCATAAGGACGGACCTCTTAGGGTACCTGTCTCTCTGACCGCCCGATGTTAGGTACCCCAACGTTTCTCAGTCTGTGCTGACACGCTGGATCGTTCGTTAATTGCGATACAATAATCCATTCATTTCCAAATCTTAATAACATAGAAACATTATTTAAGAAGGAAAAAAGTAATTATTAAGTTATCGTATATTTTAAGATTTAGTTGACAATAAGAGAGTCATAAACCTTTTATGATCAAAAGAGCACCGTAGACAATGACTACTTTTCAGACGATAGTTAAATTAGATAAGGTCCATACGAAAAAGAGAGACGAAAGGACATTCTAACACACACACTCGTGTAAGAAGTCTAAACGAAGATAAAGAGAACGACTCCTAAACCATTCAAAAGAATAAGACTTCTGAGTACGAAAAGAGTTTAAGACCTTTTAATAATCGGTGACAGAGAGGGTCAGTCGTTAAGAAATTAATCTATGTATTACTGACAGAACAAAAGATTGGGTACCGATGTTTAAGGATAAAAAGTAGAGAAATGGAAAGACACATTGTGAGGAGGTCAGTGATTAAGAGACGTCCACAAGAATTACAAAATGGACAGGTGATGTATTTACAAATTCATTAATATATTTGAAGATTTTTAAGTGAATATCAGAGAATTTTTTAAAAATTCCGATATGATAAAATATTAAACGTGACTTAGGAAAATAGGGATGTTACAAATAAAATATAGGGATATTTGGAAACAAAGGTTAAGTAATACTAAACAAAGAAATACCTCAAATATTAAAACCAGTCTTTCGAGTACAGGGATTGGGTGAGGGGTCGCACCCTAAAGACATTCGGGACTCGACAGATACATTGGAATGTCTCCATAAAGTCCAAACGAGGATGGTCTCATGTCTTGGTCTTTAAAATTAACGGGATCTAGTTACAGGAGAAGTTCTTTTATTTCCTGTCTTTGCCGTTCCTGGATTGTCTTCGTCTTCTCTAATTCTTCTCCACCGTTCTTATGTTTCTTGATATGGTTTTTTCTAGAATTACTGGGTCTGTTGGTGTTACCGTACCAGTGAATGGATGTCGGTCTATAGGACCTCGTAGTTCACCCGGAATCCTTCGTAGTACTTATTGTTTCGATCACCTCCACTACGTTAAGGTCCACTCGATAAGGGATTTTCTACTACGACACTTTCACGACGTGAGTTGTACGGTCGGTTAAACCTTTTGAGTCGTCACTGGTGTCCTGACCTTTTGCAGTCAAAAGTAAGGTTAGGGTTTCTTAAAGTTTGATGGTATGTTGACACGAGTAAAGTGTACGATCGTTCCACTACGAGTTTTAGGTAGTTCTATCCGAAGTTGTCAGATACTTGGTTCTTGAAGGTCTACATATTCGACCTAAATATTTTCCGTCTCCTTGGTCTCTTTTCCGTCTCTTTGGACTCTAGTTTGACGGTTATAGACGACTTAGTATCTTTTTCGTTCCCTTAAGGTCTTTTTGTAGATGAAGACGAAGTAACTGATGTGATTTCGGAGACTGACACACCTAGTGTGTCAGTGTGACACACTAGTGTGACACCTTTTAAGAATTTCTCTACCTTATGGTCTGGTGGAATGGACGGAGGACTCTTTGAACATAAGTCTGTGCATCGTTGTCAATCTTGGTTTTTACCTTATTATCCGACCAAGTTTTGACCCTTTCCTCATTCAGTTCCGACATATAACAGTGTGACGAATAAGTTGAAGATACGTCTCATGTAGTACGTTGTTTGACCCGACCTACTGAGTCTCCGACCTTAGTTGAGACGACCTTTTAAATAGTCGTTGAAGTATATGTGTATATAGTGAGATTACCGTCCATCACTTCTCCTTGATTTCCCTAAGGACTACTCCCATTTTCTCCTCTCACTTTTCGGCCGAATTTTAAGTTGTAAGTTTTTTGATTCTAGTACCCGTAGACCAGGGTAATGAAGTACCGTTTGTCCTACCCTTTTGTACCTTTATCACTCTCTAAAATAAAAGGACCCGAAGTTTTAGTGACACCTACCACTGACGTCGGCACTTTAATTTTCTGCAAACGAGGGACCCTCTTTTCGAAAGTGACTGTTTGGGTCACTTTCAGCACAGACTAAGAAACGTTGGGATACCTGATATGTCAGGTACCTTAGTGGGTCCGGTCTTATGACCTCGCCCATCGGTAAGGGAAGAGGTCCCCTAGAAGGGTTGGGTCCCTAGTTTGGGTCTAGAGGGTGTAACGTCCGCCTAAGAAATACTCGACTCGGTGTTCCCTTCTCGGTACTTTTTGGATCTGTCATATTATTTTTCGTCTCTGTAGTGAAACGACTGTTTTTAGGTATATCAGTTTCGAGACCAAAAAGGTCATCAGTACATGCCTACACTCTCGACCTGGTATTTTTTCCGACTCACGGTTTCTTAATTACGAAAGCTTAATGCCACGATCTTTTCTGAGGACTCTTAGAGAACCTGACGTTTCTCTAGTTTGGTCAGTTAGGATTTCCTTTAGTTAGGACTTATATGTAACCTTCCCTGACTACGACTTCGTGAGGATTTGAGACCGGTGGACTATGTCTCTCGGGTGAGTGACCATTTCTGGGACTACGACCCTTTCTAACTCCCGTCCTCCTGGTCCGTCGTCGTCTCCTACTCTACCAGACTACCGTAGTGGCTAAGTTTCGTATACTCAAACTCGTTTGAGACCCTCTGTCATGTTAAGTAACCCAACGTTTCTCGGTCTTTCATGAATCTTTGACTTGTTGTTGGTTAGTTAAAAATGGGAGAACTAAATCGTGAGATAATGGTATAGTCTGGGGTACCGGTGTGGGATCTCTTCAGTCGTCTATGAGTTCTCTCGAACGAAGACTAGTAACAATAAACGATTTGGTATACCGACGCCTCGGGAAGGACACGGTCCAGAGTGACGATTTGTTCTTGTTTCCCTTTTTCACTCGTAATGAACGTACGGTCTGATATTTGATTCAACTTCGTGAGTTTAATGTCATTCTCATAAGTAGTTTGTATCCTAGTCGATCCGTCCATTTATTTATAGTGTATGCATTCTAAAACGTCTTGAAGAATTTCAATACAAAATTAGTTAATGACCTTAATTTATTTCCATTTATTCTTTCCATTAAAAAAATAAATTATTTTTTCAATTTCCATTTATTAATTCAAAGGAAAAGGGATTTCTTTATTAAATAGGTTCAAACAGTATAATCTCAATGAAGTTCAATGTGAGAAATCTTTTCCTGAAAAATTCGTTTTATTGGGAGGAATTCAAAATCCAAATCATACTTGTGAGACCACTGTATTTTGTTTATATAGTGTCCGGTTGTATGTGTTTTGGTCCAAATGTGTGTGCGATTCATTCGAAAATTTTAGAGGTTGTTCGGATTGACTAGATATACTTGACATCTTTCACTTACCGGATTGTTTTTCGGAGACGTTTATTCCTATATCAACTGAAGATTTTCTTCAAAGATTTTATGCATAAAAGTCTGGTCACAAGAGAGAACTTTTGGTTCATCGTAGTATTTGACTGAGGTATAAAGACCTTTTATTCAACAGTTACATATTGTTCTCGTTGTTTCGAAGAAACTTGTCCTTTAGATGAAACCGCATATGAGGTTTATTTATTTATATATTTTGTTTCGTTTGACATGATTCTATAAGAGTGGTCATGTTGCTATAATATTGTCGGTTACTAATTTTAGTTTTAGTGTTAATTTCATTACAACTTTAATGTATTCTACCTGTTTGACACAGTTGTAAATGTATTCCTATTCATTTTTACGTCTTATGTATCGGTGAATAATATTGATTCATTTTTTCGTCCATAGGAATGTTTCCTAAAACCTATATGTCTTGGCTCGTAAATTATGATTGATCTCAGAATAAAAAGTAGTTTGATGATTAAAATTTTTAGTTTATTCTTAAAATTTTTATATAAAGTGATGTATGGTTAAATAAGGATAGTACGATATGTATTCTTAAGATGGAATTTAAAAAATCCTACTTAGACACATATGACGACGACGACGATTCAACAAAGTCAGCACAGGCTGAGACACGTTGGGGTATCTACCGTCGGGTGGTCCGACACATATTTACATCAATTTAGGATTCTAAAATCGGTTAAATCCCTAGTAATTTTTTATAAATAGTATTATAATAAGTTGGAGTTATCATGTAAAGATCAGGAGGATACTAATATAATCGTGTAAAAAAGGGAACTTTTACCGTGGACAATCATCGTCTTACTTGTTAAATTATTTTACAGTGTACTTTTCGGTTCATGGATCTATGTACAGGAGTCAAATATGGAGATTGACCAAGTAGAACTTTTGACACAAAGTAACGGAAGGAAAGAAAGAAGAGATCTTTTTACTGTCGTATATTAGTGAATTGGTGACATATGGTTGCTATATATCATTTTTGTTTGAGAAGAGGGGAATGGGAGTATTGTTTATTAATAACTTTTTTTTAGATGAGGAAGGAGGGGTGAGAAAGATTTAAAGAATCCCCAGAGTGGGTTGGAGAAAAGATGTGACCGAGGGTGTCTTCGTTACTTCGTCAGTACCGTTTTCCCTAATTGTCTGCGACGGTTGTATGTGTAGAGAGTAAAGGTCTTTTACGTATTTGTACATGAGTTTGTGTCACGGTATAAAGTCTCTGTTTTGTAAGTATATTTTGAAAGAGAAGAAGCAGGAAATTGAGACTCCCACTGGGATTTTGTCGGAGAAAAGAAGGGATGTTATCTTTTTGTCGGAGTGTAAATTGTGGAGGTGTTGTCATCTGAGAGGGGTGGACAGTCCACCATTTTGTCCACAATTCAGACAGGTATGACCCGGATGTTGCTACGAAGTTATTAAATATGCTCTTACGGATTAAAATAAGAATTCTATAAGAAAAGGCGTTCGTATTGACATGAAAAAGAAAGACAGAAAACTCTGGAGTAGAGACTTATATTTACACCAGAGAGGTTTCTGGTATTTTAATGTTTTCCTAAGGAGACGGTGGAATGACTCCTGACTCTTTGTCCTATTGTTTCATGTTTGACTTAATTATTCTATTAAGACCGTCAGTTTAATTACCTTATTGCCGTAGATGGTTTTTTCTCAAGAATTAGTGAAAAGAGGGGGTTGTACCCTGGAGACAATTCAGATGCTTGAGGAAGGATCTTTTCATAGAAATTTGTGTATTTTATTGTGTCATAGTGTATTTTTCGGTTAATATAACTTGATATTGATAGTTTTTATATTTTACGTGTTTAAATACTATGTCATTATATACACGAAATAATTAGAAATTTATTTATAGATGGTCACATAGATTATTATTTGAAATTCATTACTACCCATAATTTGTAGTAAGACTCTATGCGTTGTTATTACGTAGTACTTTTATAGATGTTAAAGATAATCTTTGTCAGAGACGATGACGACGGGTGTAAGTATTACCTTCTTTTGTACATTTCTACATTGAAAAGAGAGATAAGTTCAAATGTCTGGATGTCAAAATTTTGGAGTTTATATGCTTCTTGATAAATAATTTAAAAAATCGAGACAATTCATGACTTAGATTATCGTCATTATTACATGAAGGGATGTATTACGGTACACTGAAAGGTTCTCTTCGTCTCCTGTTCTTAAAATCGAGGTTTTTTCTTTGTTCCGGTTTTCGTTCCTGTTCCCATCTTTTACCTTAATAGACGTCTTTCGAGTGAGAAGTCGGTGAAATGGATGTAATGGATTAGAAGGATTATTGACGGGAAGGAGGAAGACTGGTTCCATTCTCAGTGTTAGGGAACAAGAAGATTGATTCGTTTATTTCTAAGTTTATTCAGTGAACGGGTTCCATTATTCCGATCAGTTGTTTGGGTCGTCAGGAGAAACAGGTTCAGGACACGAGAAAGCCGATAGGATAAGACGCAAACAGACTGTAGTAAGATCTCTTCGAGTGGGGTTAATGGTCTCGTAAAGTTCTTCAATTTCGAGAAAGGAGATAACAAAAGTCCAGTTTTTCTGATGAAGATTTCTACGACAACGACGACTCAGCGAAGTCATCACAGGCTGAGAAACGCTGGGGTATCTACCGACGGGTGGTCAGAGGGGGTAGGGACCCTAAGAGGTCCGTTCTTGTGACCTCACCCAACGGTACAGGAAGAGGTTACGTACTTTGACTTTTCACTTTCACTTCAGCGAGTCAACACAGGCTGAGAATCGCTGGAGTACCTGACGTCGAGTGGTCCGAGGAGGTAGGTACCCTAAAAAGTCCGTTCTCATGACCTCACCCCATATAACTACATTAATGGAAACATTTTAGTAAAGGACATTCCCTCTGTACGTCAAGATTTATTCCATAATTCATGAATACATCCTTGACTAAAGACACGTTCCTTTATTTTATAAGTTGTAAAAACTCGTTATATGTGCAATGACCTTTACGTTTCGTTTAAAGATCTTGGATTTTGTTTGTATTTCGTCTTTCGATCCAAAATGTGACATAGATTTAAGAAAAGATTTACTTAAAAAATTTGAATTTTTTCTCTTTTGTGATATGGACATAATAAAGGATCCTCCCATCTTTTTGTTGTGTCATAGTAAACGTTTATAATTAACATTTACAACTTTCCATTCTTTCGATTTAGGTCAGGTTAAAGAAGTGAAATATAAATTTCTTTGTAGTTTTTAAGTATATTATTTACAAATATTTACCCTTTTGTTTCTCCAAGTTCTTTCAAGGGATCCATGTCCTTTCTTCTTTGTAGAGTTTGACTGGACTCCTTAAGAGAGGTGTACAAAACTTTGTGGTCGATAATGTCATTGAATTAAAAGTTTCGTCTTATTTCAGTCATACAAAGACTTTATAGAAATTTTAATCTGTCATGAGACACTACGTCAGTAATTCCAAAGTACCGTCAGGATAGTGATTCAAAGATTGAAGACTCTATAAACTAGAGGGAAGACTCTTTGACCTTACCACAGACCGAGTGTCATCCCGGAGTCTACAAACAATCATTTAATTCATGTATTATAAGTGACCTTGAAAAGACAACTAATAATAGTTCCAGTTAATAAAAGGAGAGTCTACTCACTTGATCATTCGTTATCCGATGTTCTTTGTCGTTGATACTTACAACCCCTTTTTTATTTTTGACATTGATACAGAAGGTTTAAGTCCGGAAATAGTAGGGTGAATTCTGAGAAAGTTATTAGAGTAAATTAAACTGTTAGTTTAAATTTCCGGTCAATTAAGCTGTGTAAATTATAGATATTAACAGTACGACGAATCATTAATCTATATTTACCATTCGTGAAGTCCATATGTCAGTAGGGAACCATGAGTGACCCCTAACCAGGGTCCTGGGAGGACGTCTGTGGTTTTAGATCTTTACAAGTTCGGGGAATATGTTTATGTACATGTAGAAATATGTATATACCCGAAGGGTCCACCGTGATCACCACTTCTTGGGTGGACGGTTACATCCTCTGTATCCTCTGATCCCAAGTTAGGGACCCAACGCTTCTAGGGGACCTCCTCTCGTCCCGTTGGGTGAAGTCATAAGAACGGACCTCTTAAGATACCTGTCTCCTCGGACCGTCCGATGTTAGGTATCCCAGTGTTTCTCAACCTGTGTTGACTGCTCTGAAATTTAATTTTAAATTTAATTTTTTAATTTATTTTTACTTTAATTTTCTACGAACGAGGAGCCTTCTTTTCAATACTGGTTGGATTTCTCGTATAACTTCTCGTCTCTATAATGAAATGGTTGTTTCAGGTAGATCAGTTTCGATACCAAAAAGATCATCAGTACATACCTACACTCCAACCTGATATTTCTTTCGACTCACGACTTCTTAACTACGAAAACTTAACACCACAACCTCTTCTGAGAAGTCTCAGGAAGTTCCTGACTCTTCTCAGGACCGTTCCTCTAGGTTGGTCAGGTAGGATTTCCTTTAGTCAGGACTTATAAATAACCTTCCTGACTACGACTTCGACTTTGAGGTTATGAAACCGGTGGACTACGCTTCTTGACTGAGTAAACTTTTCTGGGACTACGACCCTTTCTGACTTCCGTCCTCTTCCCCTGTTGTCTCCTACTCTACCAACCTACCGTAGTGGTTGAGTTACCTGTACTCAAACTCATTTGAGACCCTCAATCACTACCTGTCCCTCCGGACCGTACGACGTCAGATACCCCAGAGTTTCTCGGCCTGTGTTGACTCGCTTCCTTGACTTGACTTCTCTGAATCGTACGTGTGTGTATGTATATTTTATATAGACGTATATTGGATATGTTTAGGAGGGTATATGAAATTTAATAGAGATGTAATGAATATTATGGATTATGTTACATTCATGATACATTTATTGACATTTATGTTATGATCACTTCACTTCAGCGAGTCAGTACAGGCTGAGAAACGCTGGGACACCTGACATCGGGTGGTCCGAGGAGACAGGTACCCTAAGAGGTCCGTTCTTAGGACCTCACCCAACGGTAAAGGAAGAGGTCCCCTTGAAGGGTTGGGTCCCTAGCTTGGGTCCAGAGGACGTAACGTCCGTCTGCGAAATTGGAGATTCGATGGTCCCTTCGGGTTACGATTTACGATACATTTATTAACATTTATGTTACATTTATGAACGGTCGTACACCGAAAGTGGAAAATGAAAAACCTTGAAAGTTCTTGAGAGGGGGTGAGGGTGCCTTATAAAAGTTAGTTCCAACCCTCTTACGTGTCTAAACCTCACGGTTGAAACGAATTATTGGTTTGATTTTAAAATATCAAAGGAAGTCAGATCTTAGATCTTTGTCGAATTTATAGTTCTGACGATTCCTACCGATTACTTTCAAATCGGGTAGGGTGTGAAAGTTATTTTCGGTTCCGTACTGACCTAAGTTAATTGGTCCCGACTCTAGAGGATACAGGGGTAAGAGGGAAAATTGCCAGGGAGATAATGTGAGCACGGGTGTAGTAAGACTCATGATGGGCCTGAAGACTAATGTTTTTTAATGAGACCAATAGTTTTCCAATAATCGATTAGACGTCTTTGTGTTCTTCAAAAGAAGAAAAAAAAAAATCATGTTTTGTTTTTAAGTGTAGTGTTTTTTGATACGAATGTTACGACAATGTGACTTATACTTAATGTCAAATATATGTGTTTGTCGTAAATTTATGTACAGTACCGTATATTTTACCGTGTTCATATAAGGGTAATTTCACACTACCAGAGTAATAGAAGGAATTGTTTACGTTTCTTATAGACCGTATACTAATATTTGCAAGTTTACATACTTACTATGGAATTTCGTCCTCAGTCGTTTGAAGAGACGTTTCCCGGTCTAATTCATTTGGAAAATCCAAAACACCAGGTGTTTTGGAAAACGTTGATGAGAGACACCATCGTGTTATCGTTGGTATCTGTTGTCCGGTTAGTTACTCAATAGTACACAACTTTATTTTGAAATAAATGTTTTTGTCCATCACCCGACTTAAACCAGATGTTTAATCGAACGACTAGAGAAGAGGTCAATTGTCATTTCCATTACAGTAAAAGGTTATTTAGTTGAAATGATCTCGATTTTCAAAAAATAAAGTTTATATACATTTAATACGTCTTTTCGTTGGTTACAAAGATCTCGTAGGATAAATATAATCTCGTGGACTACATCTTCTTTTCAGGTTGCTGGAATGACTGTATATATTGATCGAAGATATTTTACATGAAATCTTAAGACGATTTTTTTCAATTTTAAGATACTTAAACGTTCTTGAAGATATTTATAACTGATAAGTTTTTTTGTTTGTGTTTTTTTGTGTGGATATGTCCCTGAAGGGACCATCAGGTCGTCAATTCTCAGGTGGAAGGTTTTTTCCTCTTCCTTGATCCTAGGGTGTACGGTGTCCCGTTGATCCGGGTGTCCAGTGTTGATGTCTCGGGTTAGCGAGACCTCGGGTACGTGAAGTCGATCTCTCTTCGGGCACGAGTCGTTCCTCTCTAGGGAGTACGTCGTGTTTCTGTGGTTGATTCCGGGTTACATGAGTTTTTACTCATTATAATTCTTTTTTTTTTTTGGGATATGTTTACGATTGGACTTTTTTTGGGAGATTCTTCACTTTCTGACCTAAGTCATAGTTTTTCTTGCTTCTTTATTTCTTCACTTAGTATACTTGGTATGAAAGAAAGGTTTGTCAAAGGTCCGTTTTTCGATGTAGATCGTATCCCTGTAAAGTGATAGGTTTTAGTATTTGGGAAAAAATTTCCTATAGAAAGTCACAGTCAATATATGGTATGGGATCCTTCTTTTGTTTTTCACTTAAGTGGAAGTTAGTACTTTTTTTAAATGTGTCCATGCATTTGTGAAGAATATCCTTTAAGGTAAAACTGAAATTTACTACTTTTTAGGTTCTTTATAATTCATGACTTATGATTTGTGTCATTATTTGTTTGTAGGAAAGTGACAAACAATGTTTTATTGGAATGAAAATTTCTGAAATTTTAACGTTTATTCCCTATATATATATATATATTTCATATATAAATGGAAAGGTATTTATAACCGTAAAAGATGTATCCTCCTTACCGATTATCGTTAATGTTCTGACCCCCCACAAGACCCTTCAACCCCTCTTGAAAATTGTAGAAAGACTAAAAAAATTCAAACAGTATTTAAAATAATTAAAATGTCAGTAAATTTCACCAAATTTTATACACGTTACATTTACTTATAATTTTTTATATGGTTCTTGATTATATTTGTCATTTCGTCCTAAGGAGACTTTCTCCGATCTTTGACTCCTTTAGAGACCCCAGTCTGTTCGGTGGATGGTGAGTTGGCTTGTATATGAACGACGTCTTCAATCCCTTCAAGGGGATTTCCCGAAGACTATGGTACTCCAAATTTTAGTGGAACATTCTCACCTTAGATGTCGTCAGGTTAGGTCAAGGTGACTGAGGTCATTCGGTTCCCATCAATAGCCCCAGGACTCTTCTCGATGACCCGACGTCCTACAGGTTCGGTAGGTTCTTTCGCACTGAAAGAACTGAAGGGTCTAGTTGTGGTTATGGTATCATAATATAATTGATAAGGGATAGTTCATACAAGGGGTTGTACTGATAGGAGTGTCAGAATTGTCCTGTGAAACAAAATCCGAAACCAGAAACCCTTTATAGCTAATTTTAAACAGTAAAACTTTACTACATACAATTCAACTTAACACTTTTTTGAACTGAGGGTAGGATTGACTTCTAAAGTCTGAGATGACATGATCTTTTAATGTAATCTAATATAATCTTCTAAGTCTAGACTTTAATTCTATTTTACGTATGTCTGAAAGTAAAGTTGACGGACGGTTTCTATTTTTACCTATTATTTTCGGTTAAGACGAGGACCCTTATCTCTTCGTTTTTTAGTTCTTTATTGGGAACAAGAGACTATGATGACTCACAATCGTTTTCTCTCTTTCTTATCGTCAGACAGTAAACAGTGGTGGTGTCCTTTTTGTATAGTTAAATTAAAGGTCAATTACGTTTACAGGTTTTGTTTCCTGTCTGATTTGTACAAAAGGGGTACGACTTTAATTAAAGTCAAGACTCGGAGAGGATGCGAGACGGTACGAACACTTGTGTCCTCACTTGTTTTGCTACATATTAGGTGTTCCCGTTCTTAAGTTGTAAGGATTTACGGTGTTTAAAACAAAGTAAATTTATATGACATTTCGTAAAGTTACTCATAGATAAGTAGAGAGTGATTTTTTTGTAACAAATAATTTATGGTAATACGTGAAATGTTTTCATTAATTCGTTTTCTTTGTTTCACGTTAAGTAAAATGCCTACTTAATATTAGGTGATTGAAGTTTTCTTTAGAAAATGCAAAAATGGTGTAAACGCCATTAATAATCAGAAACCTTCTATTTCTTGTGCACTTTTATTACATCATGATTTTTTTTAAATTTACGTTGGGACTTATAATCGGAGAGAAGAATTAAGATTATTACGACAATGCCATTTGCCTAATTCGGTAATAAATAGGTCGTTTACTTGCCCCGTTAACAAGTAAGTCTCGAGGTAGGCTTTATATTTTCTCATAAATCACGAGATTTTTTTTACATACGAGTCATTTGTTATCTAACGTTACGGATAAAAGCTCGCGAGCAAATAGTTTGTTTACGAATGATAGAATCCATAAATGTAAATGTAGTACGAACAGATAACGGTGTCTTGAGTAATTGTAAAGCTGTTTTTAGAGTTCATCTATCTAAAATTTTGTATAGCAACTACTTCGACTGAAAGTTGTGTAAAGGTCGGAGCAATTATTGGTGAGGAATTGCCATAAAAATTTTTTCTTTTTTTGCGAGTTATGTACCACACTTATTTCTTGGTACGATGTAGACATATCCTACACTACGCGAGATAAATTTGATTTTATTATATCACAAGGTGGGGGGAGGGGGCGGGGAAAGTTTCAATCGGACTCTTAATGCAAATGTTGGGAAATTTCCTTCTCCCCCGACATTACATGAGTTGAACAGATGACCCCAGATTCTAGGTCTTAGCCTCTTTCAATGCCCCGAGCCCCCCGCGGGCGTTGAAGTCGTCGTCGTCCATCCCGGCCCCGGCCTCGGCGGCCCCGGCGGCGCGCCCACGCCCCCGGCGAGCGCGGGGCTCGGGGCAGTGCGTTGGAGGGAAACGGCGGTGCCGCCTTGAGTGCGAGAGATCATTAAGTTGTGGAAATGAAAGTTTAGCCTCTTGCCCCTCTTTACCATTATTTAAGGAAAGGATGGTGTCGTTTTTTATTAAACAGTAAAAAAAGATGCGAATTTAGACGTAAGAGTTCTGACGGACCTTCCCTGCTCGGTCCGGCTCGGGCCCCGCCGCGGGCTCGCCGCCCTCGGGCTGGCTCGGGCCCCGTCTGCGACTCCCGCCTGGGCGCGGGCCCCCCCTCGTCGAGCGGCGCCGCACAAGTCCGGCGCCGGCTCTGCGGCCGGTTCGGAGCGCCGCAGGCGCTGGGGTCCTCGCCGGACCGGACGGCCTGGCAATCCTGTTCGCCGCGGCGCCGGGACCGCCGCTCCGGTGGCCCGTCGTGGGCCGCGGCGCTGAAGAGCGGCGGTGGAGTCGCCGAGGCCGCCTCGGGCCCTCGCCGGCACCCCCTTCCCTCGCGCGGCCGCCGAATGGAGTCCTCGCCCGCCGACGAAGGGCGGCGCTCTCACCGGCCCGCGACGCGCCGCCGCCGCCCGCAGCGCCGACGCCGTTCCCCTCTCTCTCTCTCTCTCTCCCCCGCTACCTCGCTCGCGGCCCTGCGGCCTCTCATCTCCACGGCGGCGGTGGCGTCTGTCGAGGCGTTATACCGACGGGCCGCCGAGGAGCCCCCTCTCCGCCCCGACGGGGCGCGGGGCGCGGGGGGCGGAGGGGGACGGCCGGCCGGCCGGAGCGCGGCGCCGGGCTCGCGGTTGCGGCGACGCCGCCGGCGGTGGGGCGGCGGGCGCGGGGCGGGGCGGGGCCGGGTCGGGGCGGGTCGGGGAGCCCGAGCGCCGGTGGCGGCCGGGCCCGCAGCGGGCGCCCGTCCCTCCCAGAGGCAGGCCCCGCCCCTGCGCGCTCCTGGGCCCGCGCCGAGGCCTCAGGGATCCCTTGCCCCGGCTCGCGCCCCCACCCGGCGAGGAAGGCACTGCCCCTGACCCGATCTCACTTCGGACTACCGGCCCCTTCGCCTTGGCGGGTTTGGGTCTCGACCTCACCCGGACGGCGGAGGGGCGCTGGCCACCTTTGAACTTTGAGGGCGACCACGGTCTTTTAAGTCTCCCGCAAAGGTAGCGGGGGTTCTTCCGTAAGAAAGGGTCCCTTAGTTGCTGGCTCACCTCGCGCAATGAACCGAGAACTTTCGAACTTTTAGGACCTAGCCCTCTCTTTTTTTCCGGACGGAATCTCCCTAAATATATCTGTTACTTCTTGAAATAAAACCGTCACAAATGGGTTGGTCATTTGAACGAAAAAGTCCCTGTTAAAAATCCGGGGTGGTTTTGGGGTTAGCTCTCACGTTTAAAAATAGGCCCGTTCCTTCTTCAGTCATTTTCTTTTTACTACCTTCACCCTGTGGCGTTTCTCGTCGGTTTGGATTTAATAGAAACTGAAACACTTCAATCCCTAAACTAGTACCAGACTGATCGGGTGAGCAAAATCATCACCAGCCCCGATCTGTCTGAATGCCAGATATAAGACAGTAGATGAGGGTAAGGAGAACATAAAAGACCCTAAGTTTCTCGTTTTGAACGAGATGCATACCTTTATCGTTCACGTGTTTTAGTCTCATCGGATCAAACGGGACGAAATATATCAAATGAAAAATAATTGTTTCAAACTTTTACTTTTTAAACGAGTCAGCACAGGTTGAGAAACGCTGGGGTACCTGACATCGGGCGGCCCGAGGAGACAGGTACCTTAAAAGGTCCGTTCTTATGACCTCCCATTGTTAAGGGAAGAGGTCCCCTATAAGGACTAGGGTCCTACCTTGGTTCCAGAGGACGTAACGTCCGTCTAAGAATTCCCAGACTCGGTGATCTCTTTGGGTAAGTTTATGTTGGAGTGGGTCACATGAGTTGAAAAAATCTTGTTTATTAGACATAGGAAGAACGAAATGACAAACAGAAGGGACTCTTTGATATCGAAAAAGGCCTTTGAGAGGAGACTAGTGAAAGTAATTTAAATGAGAAGTCGCACGAAGGTGGTAACGGGAAACTCTGGTGAGCCTTGTTAATTTTCAGGGTTCAATTAAGATTCCGGAAATCTCACGTCTCAGGAGCTTCTACCCTTGGTCCACACACGAAAAGAAATTGATATCCTAATGATGGACTGGAAGAGAGACCCCACCTTGTTAATAGGCCCACTAAAAAGTCTGAAGATGTTGTTCGACGTACGTATTTCTATCAGTTTGATAACACATTTAAGGATCTATCATGTGATTAGTTTGTATGAAAACACTGTCTTTTACTTCGTAAGTAATAGTACACAGTGTACTGTCCGTGACCGTACTTTACGAAACATTCTGACCGAAAAATTTTATTAATATTGTTGGGACTCAAACTCCATTTACAATAACTGCAAAAATTTTTGGGCATTTATCTCGGAGTTTCCTCAATTCATTAAACGAATGACATTGTGTCGATCCTTCAACACGTTAGACTGGTTAGGTCATAGTAAACTAAGGTTTCGGAACTAAAATAGGATATGAGAAGTTGTCGTTTGTCTCCTCTTTGACATTGTGAAGTCAGTCGATAGTACAATCATTGATAAATTTACTTCCTATTATAAGTTACGACCACTCTAATTTTTCCACGACTCTCTGTAACACTCACGTCACATTTGTCTTTGTTGGACAAATCTTTTTAAACCGTGACACTAAGTTGGATATTTTTACAAGTATGGGAACATTGGGTATTAGAGTATAGACCCTAAGAACGACTTACTTTATTAGACATTATCTCGTTTTCAAAATAAGTATTTGACATACAGTGTTAAATGTTCTACGTTTTTATTTATAACACCTTTAATTTACAGAACTTCTATCGATATTTATAAACTATCGTAAAATCCATTTTTGAATTTTATATATCGTAATTCACCATTTTTTTTTTGCGATGTTCAACACTTTGATTAGTACGTCATACTAGTGTAGATACAAAAAGAAATTTTTTTTTTTTTCTGTGGATACTCCATAATCTGTTTTTCTTTTTAACTTTGTGTCTCAACAGAGTCCTATCACAAAGATGCCCGTAGACAATGGGGGACGGGGAATAAGATCAGAAGNTATCGATATTTATAAACCATCGTAAAATCCATTTTTGAATTTTATATATCGTAATTCACCATTTTTTTTTTTGCGATGTTCAACACTTTGATTAGTACGTCATACTAGTGTAGATACAAAAAGAAATTTTTTTTTTTTCTGTGGATACTCCATAATCTGTTTTTCTTTTTAACTTTGTGTCTCAACAGAGTCCTATCACAAAGATGCCCGTAGACAATGGGGGACGGGGAATAAGATCAGAAGTAATATAAGACATGATGAAAACGTCACTTTTTTTTTTTTTTAAAAAAAATTCCGAATTAACTTTTAAAAGAAAGAGTCAAATTATTGTTGTCACGTCTAAAATTCACAATTTTTCTTTTGAGTGTGAACACTTTTTGATGAAATTTTTCTTTTTTGGGATTATAATAGTTATCAACATTCTTTTTGAAAGGACATGACGTGTATCATATATATATTTTTTCTTTCCTTTTCGATTACGTCATCGGGAGTATCAGTTGTTTCTCAGGCTTTACGTCATGAACCCGAGTTAGAGTTTTTGTTGTCTTATTAGAGACAAGTAAAGGTTCCGTTTGGTACGTTATACTGTTATTAGGTTCATATACGGGGTTGGATTACGGCTTTTCGACTTAAACTTTACAAGATACTTCTGGATGTTCTGGAAGATTTTGATTGCGTTCTTTTCTATGTGAAAAGTAGTTTCTCCTGACCTTACGTTTTCATCCTTTAGTTCTCTATAGACCTCATTGTCCGTTCAAAGTGGAATCTCATGTTTTACTTCGGCCAGTTTACGATTGTCTCTAAACGGTTATCTTGAGTGACCAGTGTCGTTTGTGGGAGAATGTTGTTGTACTTTTTGTTGAGATGTGTACCTATAGTGGTCTACCTGTTATAACTTTAGTCTAACTAATATAAGAAACGTCGACTTCTATATCTGCGAGATAGTCAAGTCAAGTCAAGTTAAGTCAGCGAGTCAGTACACCCTGAGAAACGCTGGGGTACTTAGCGTCGTACGGTCCGGAGGGACAGGTAGTGGTTGAGGGCCTCAAGTGAGTCTGAGTGTAGGTAGCTCAGACACTACAGTAGGTCGGTAGAGTAGGACACAGTAGGGGATGAGGAGGACGGGGGTTAGGGAGGGTTGTAGTCTCAGAAAAGGTTACTCAGTCCAGAAGAGTACTCCACCGGTTTCATGACCTCGAAGTCGAAATCGTAGTAAGGAAGGTTTCTTTAGGGTCCCGACTAGAGGAAGTCTTACCTGACCAACCTAGAGGAACGTCAGGTTCCCTGAGAGTTCTCAGAAGAGGTTGTGGTGTTGAGTTTTCGTAGTCAAGAAGCCACGAGTCGGAAGAAGTGTCAGGTTGAGAGTGTAGGTATGTACTGGTGTCCTTTTTGGTATCGGAACTGATCTGCCTGGAAACAACCGTTTCGTTACAGAGACGAAAACTTATACGACAGATCCAACCAGTATTGAAAAGAAGGTTCCTCATTCACAGAAAATTAAAGTACCGACGTCAGAAGTGGACGTCACTAAAACCTCGGTTTTTTTATTTCAAACTGTGACAAAGGTGACAAAGGGGTAGATAAAGGGTACTTCACTAACCTGGTCTACGGTACTAGAAGTAAAAGACTTACAACTCGAAATTCGGTTGAAAAAGTGCGAGGTGAAAGTGAAAGTAGTTCTCCGAAAAAGCAAGGAGAAGTGAAAGACGGTATTCCCACCACAGTAGACGTATATACTCCAATAACTATAAAGAGGGCCGTTAGAACTAAGGTCGAACACGAAGAAGGTCGGGTCGCAAAGAGTACTACATGAGACGTATCTTCAATTTGTTCGTCCCACTGTTATATGTCGGAACTACGTGAGGAAAAGGATAAACCTTGGTCAGACAACAAGGTACAGGTCAAGATTGACAACGAAGGACTGGACGTATGTCTAAAGAGTTCTCCGTTCAGTCCACCAGACTATGAAGGTAGAGAAAGTCTTAAAAGGTGTCAAATAACACTAGGTGTGTCAGTTTCCGAAACCGTATCAGTCATTTCGTCTTTCTCTGCAAAAAGACTTTGAGAGAACGAAAAAGGTACTAGGTCACCTACAAGCGTTAAACTAGAGACCAAGGAGACGGAAACGATTTTGGTCGAACTTGTAGTCCTTCAAGTGCCAAGCGCATAACGACTTCGGACCGAACCTCTTAAAACTCGTAATGAAATGATCGTACACTCTACTCACGTTAACACACCATTTATCTCGTAAGAAACCGTAACGGAAAGAAACCCTAGCCTTATTTTTAACTGGAAAAGGTCAGGACACCGGGGACGACTCAAAAGGTTTAAACGACCGTATGACTCACGTCGGGAAAGTGTCGTAGTAGAAAGTCCTAAACTTTGTCGAGTTGACCTTAAGGTAGTGGAGGTGATCGAAACAAGCATCACTACGAAAGATTCCGGGTGAACTGAAGTGTAAGGTCCTACAGACCGAGATCCACTCACTAGTGTGGTAGCACTACTAGACCCAGCACTTCTAGAAAAAACATGTCAAGAAGGTACATAAGAACGGTGGAGAAGGATTATAGAAGACGAAGACACTCCAGATATGGTAAACACAGGAAATAGCTCGGGTAGAAACGTACTTTACAAGGGAACCATAGAGAGTAAAAGAACTTCTCTAGAGATCAGGAAGGGAAAGACAACAAAAGGAGATAAAGAAACGTAACTAGCGACTCCTTCCGAAAGAATAGAGAAGAGCGATAAGGAACCTTGAGACGTAAGTCTACGAATATAAAAAGGAAAAGAGGAGACGAAAAGTGGAGAGAAGAAAAGTGTCGATTAACATTCCGGAGGGGTCTTTTGGTAAAACCAAAAAACGTAAAGAAAAGGTGCCCCTACCAGAACTAGGGACAGAGGACATGTTACAGTGCTTGGAGTAAGGTATCAAGTAGTCCGTGAGGTAGATAGTTTAGATCACGGAATTTAGATAAAGAGTGAAGGTGACATATTAGTATTCCCTAAAATAAATTCAGTATGGACTTACCAGATCACCAAAAGGGATAAAAGAAGTTAAATTCAGACTTAAACCATTATTTCTCAAGTACTAGACTCGGTGTCAGTTGAGGGCCAGAACAAAAACAACTGATATATCTCGAAGAGGTAGAAACTGACGTTTCTTATATTAGTCAGACTAAAGTCACAACTGGTAGACCACTACAGGTACATATCTCAGAAGAGAACACAACAACCTTCTCCCACAAACGATACTGGTCACGTAAAAGAACCGTTTTGAGATAATCAGAAACGGGACGAAGTAAGACGTAAGGTTCCGGTTTAAACGGACAATGAGGTCCACAAAGAACTGAAGGGTGAAAACGTAAGGTCAGGGGATATTAATTTTCCTATAGAAAAAACCCACAATCAAGATTTTCCTGTAGAAAAAACCCACAATCAAGATTTTCCAGAACATCTAGAAGTATCTTGGCAAGTTGGAGTCGTAGAAGTCGCAATGACCAACCCCGTATCTGAACCTATTGACACTATAACTTACCAAACGGAACCTTTGCTTGTCTCTAGTAAGACAGCTAAAACTCTAACGTAGGTTCATGACGTAAAGCCTGAGAAAACAACTGGTACTACCGATGAGGTAAAGAAGACTCCCTAAGGACAGGTGTCATCATCTATATTACCAGTAAACTCAATTTAAGTGGGTAAGGTTAGGTAAAATCAAGCGACTAAGGATCTTACAGCTACAAATGAGAACGGTAGAGGACAAACTGGTGAAGGTTAAACGGAACTAAGTACCTGGATTGTAAGATCCAAAGATACGTTATAACGAGAAATGTCGTAGTCTGGAACGAAGACAGTGGTCAGTGTAGGTGTCGACCCATAAGAAAAACGAAACCGAGGTAGGGAAGTAAGAAAGACCTCAATAAAGAGGTGACTAGAGGTCATCGCATAACCCGTGGATACTGGACCCCTTAAGGAGAAAGTCATAGGATAGGGTAAAACGGAAAAGTATGACAAGTACCCCAAGAGTTCCGTTCTTATGACTTCACCAAACGGTAAGGGAGGAGGTCACCTGGTGTAAGACAGTCTGGAGAGGTGCTACTGGGCGGGCAGAACCCACCCGGGTACCTGTACCGAATCAAAGTAACTCAATCTGTTCCGACACCAGGATCACACTAATCTAACTGATCAAAAGACACTCATACCAAAGTCACACAGACGGTAGACTACAGGGGAACGTTGTGGATGACAGAATGAACCCAAAGAGAATGGAACCTACACCCCATAGAGAAGTACCGACGAGGTCGTTTCGTGTCGGTGACGAGGAATGGAACCTGCTCCCCATAGAGGAGTGGCGGCGGGGAGGACTGGAACTTGCACCTTATCGAGTAAGGTGTACACGATGGGGTGCGGACTCCGGTCCCCGTCACCGACCCTCCTCGTCGGGGTGCAGGTTCCTAGCGTCCTCCCGGATCTCCTCGATAAGGTGTAAGTTCTTCGAGATGTCACTTCAGCGAGTCAGCACAGGCTGAGAAACGCTGGGGTATCTGACATCGGATGATCCGAGGAGGGAGGTACCCTAAGAGGTCCGTTCTCATGACCTATGTCAGTCGTTTTTGTTCGGACCCTCGATTGACACAAAGTCTAGTACTTCAGGAATAACGTTTTAAATCTGAATTTAACTTCTTTCATCCCTTTTGGTGATTCGGTAAGTTCATCCTGGATTTAGTTTAGGGAATACTAATATGTCACCTTCACTGTTTACTAAGTTCCCTACTCTAGACTAAGTCACGGACTTCTTGATACCTACCTCCAAACATTACACGTCCTCCGAAAAGGTTTTGGTGGGACTTCTTTTTCTTTATGTTTTTCCGTTTCACCAACAGACTCCTCCTGAATGTTTATTGACTCTTTCCTTCTCTTCGTTTTCCGTTTCCTCTTTTCTTTTCTATATAGATAGACTCACGTATGAAGGTTTCTGATCGTCCCTTTCTATCTTTCGGAAGGATTTACTAGTTACGTTTCTTTATCTCCTTTTCTTATCTTACCCTTTCTGATCTCTCGTAAAGGTCTTTTAATCTGTATGGTTCCCTTGTAAAGTACGTTTCTACCCGTGTTATCTTCTGTCTTTACCATACCTGGATTGTCTTCGATAATTCTTCTCCACGGTTCTTATGTGTCTTCTTGATATGTTTTTTTATAGAAGTACTAGGTCTATTGGTACTACGACACTAGTGAGTGGATCTCGGTCTGTAGGACCTTACGTTTCAGTTCACCTGGAATTCTTCGTAGTGATGCTTGTTTC
This sequence comes from Capra ibex, assembly GCA_006410555.1. Classification (NCBI taxonomy): domain Eukaryota; kingdom Metazoa; phylum Chordata; class Mammalia; order Artiodactyla; family Bovidae; genus Capra; species Capra ibex. The sequence continues at coordinate 45,535,651 of SJYO01033645.1, read as the reverse complement.
GATCACTTCGACTCGATAAAGTTTAGGATTTTCTACTACGGCACTTTCACGACGTGAGAAATACGGTCGTTTAAACCTTTTGAGTCCTCATCGGTGTCCTAACCTTTTCCAGTCAAAAAGTAAGGTTAGGGTTTCTTTCGTTCCGGTTCCTTACAAGTTTGATGACGTGTTAATGTAAGTAGAGTGTGTAATCGTTTCATTACGAGTTTTAAGAGGTTCCGAAGTCGTCATACACTTGTCTCTTGAAGGTCTACAAGTTCAACCTAAATCTTTTGTTTCACTTGGTCTCTAGTTTCACGGTTATAGACAATCTAGTATCTATTTCGTTCTCTTAAGGTATTTTAGTAGATGAAGACGAAGGAACTGATGCGATCAGAAACTAAGACACCTAGTGTTGTTTGACCTTTTAAGAATTTCTCAACCCTTATGGTCTGGTGAATGGACGGAGGACTCTTAAGACATACGTCCAGTTCTTCGTTGTCAATCTTGGTCTATACTTTGTTACTTTGTTGTCTGACTAAGGTTTAACCCTCTCCTCATGCAGTTCCGACAGATAACAGTGGGACGAATAAATTGAAGACACGTCTCATGTAGTACGTTTTACGACCTGGTCCAACGACCTCTCTTTACAGTTATTGGAGTCTATAGGTTTACTGTGGTGGGAATACCGGTTTACACTTCACCTTGATTCCTCGGAGAACTACTATCATTTTTTCCTCTCACTTTCTCGACCAAAGTTTGACTTGTAAGTTATCTGATTTTAGTACCGTAGCTCAGAATAGTGAAGTACCGTTTATCTACTCCTTTGTTACCTTACTATTGTCTGAAATAAAAAGACCCGAGGTTTTAGTGACGTCTACCATTGATGTCGGTACTTTAATTTTCTGGGAACGAGGAACCTTCCTTTCAATACTGTTTTCATCTGTCACACAATTTTTCGTCTCTGTAATGAAACGGTTGTTTCCAGGTATATCAGTTTTAATAACAAAAAGGTCATTAATGTATACCTACACTCACCCTGATATTTCTTTCGACTCGTGGTTTCTTAACTACGAAACTTGACTCCACAACGTCTTCTGAGAACTCTCAGTGAACCTGTCGTTCCTCTAGTTTGGTCAGTTAAGATTTCCTTTAGTCAGGACTTATAAGTAACCTTCTCGACTATGACTTCGACTTCGAGGTTATGAAACCGGTGGACTATATTTCTGGACTGGTAATTTTTTCTGGGACTACGACCCTTTCTAACTTCCGTCCCCCTTTTCCCCTGTTGTCTCCTACTCTACCAACCTACCGTAGTGTCTGAGCTATATGTACTCAAACTCGTTCGAGACCCTGAACCACTACCTGTCCCTCCGGACCTAACCACGTCAGGTACCCCAGAGTTTCTCAGCGTGTGATGACTCGTTGACTTGACTTGAATTATGTTGTTATAGTCTTATTTCAAATAGACTTCGTTGTATTGTTTGATTTTGTAAAAAAGGTAGTTTTTAAAAATAAGTGTTAAAATTTTTCGAAGTCGTTTCAGTGATAAAAATTTTGGATATGGATCCTTTTTTTTTGTTTACTCTCAGAAGACAACATTGACACTATAAAGTACGATAAGTGTGATAGAATGTGTAAGACCATGTATAAGTGTTACACAAGTGGTTATATTATCTGGAGTAATTTTTGTCCGTTCTATTTATTTTGATAGAATAGTAGAGAAACATACAGATCATTCGGTATGTTTAAATTGACGACTATATTCGATATTTTAAAGTCATGTCAGTTATCTCCAAACTACAGATTACACGGATTTGATTCTCAGTTCTTTGGTGTCCATAAAAGTATAGAAATAAGAGAAAGATAGATTCTAATTTAATGTATTCATGTGTGAAGTATTACAGGAGTCTCTATACTCGTCCATCAGAAGTTGTTACTGTTCCACTTTCAATAACGAATTAGGAGAGACCAATCCATCATTTCGGTTAAATTAAGTACTATTTGTTATTGTAAAGTCTCCATTCATCATTTACTTCACCTTTCCCAGGCTCACTCCTTTAGATATCGGAACCGAAAGAAGGGTCAAGAATGATTGTTCAACGATCCATTGGGACTTTCTAGTTTACCTGATCTGACATTAAATGGACGTTTGTTACAATTTTCTTCCTCTTGTAACGTATATGGAAAACTCGTACAGGGTCTCTAACAAAATTCTGTGACACCAAAAAGTCTTGATCTTCTCCTCGAGGTTCTCGTCATTAAGGGAATGGCCATAATGACACTTTACCGGTAGGTAGGGTAGTTGTCACCGAAGGACGGCGATTAACACACTCTGAGATCCTTGTAGAAAAAAGAAAAAAAATTTTATCTGAGTCGAAAGAGTAGATGATTTGTTCCCTCGACCTAATCTGCCTGGTAGACATTTAAAAGTTCAAGATTTTAAGAAGTTGAGACTGAGACTAAGTGTATATTTTATAAACTGAGGGTCCATTGTGTCACCATTTCTTAGACGGACGGATACGTCCTCTACGTCCTCTGAACTCGAGATAGGAACCCAACCCTTCTAGGGGACCCCCTCCTTTGCTGTTTGGTGAAGTCATAAGGGCGGACTTTTAAGGGTACCCCATATCAGACATCCCAACATTCTTCTGTGTCGACTCGTACGTACGTATATATGTATTGTTTCACATTAAAGATCTTAATTGATAAAATGTTGTATTTCGTAAATGAATTTCCCAGTGGATTGTACTATAAAGTATTAAAAACTGAGTTTATAGGTGATGAAATACTAGATAATGTGAAGTATACACCAAGGAACGAAGTGATTCAGTGCAGACTGAGAGACTCTGGGGTACTTGATGTCTTGTTGTGCGAAGGGACAGGAAGTGACAGAGGGACTCAAACGAGTTTGAGATCAGGTAACTCAGTCACTATGGTAGATTGGTAGAGCAGGAGACAGTAGGCGAAGAGAAGGACTGAAGTCAGAAAGGGTGGTAGTCCCATAAAAGATTACTGAGTACAGAAGTGCAGTCTATCGGTTTCATAAGCTGAAAGTCGACGTTTTAGTCAGGAAGGTTACTTATAAGTCCCAACCATAGGAAATCCTGACTGACCAAATTAGAGGATCGACAGTTTTACGGAGAGTTTTCAGAAGAGGTCGTGGTGTCAACCTTTCGTAGTTAAGAAACTTCGAGTCGGAAGAAATAACAGGTTGAGAGTGTAGGTATGTACTGCTGAACACCCCCTTTGGTGTTGAAACTGACATATTTGAAAACAGCCGTCTCATTACAGAGACGAAAAATTATACGATACATCCAAACAGTATCGAAGAGAAGGTTCCTCATTTGGAGAAAATTAAAGTACCGACGTCAGTGGTAGACGTCACTAAAACCTCGGGTTCTTTTATTTCAGACAGTGACGAAGGTAACAAAGGTATAGATAAACGGTACTTCACTTCCCTCATTTACGGTACTAGAAGTAAAAAAAATTACTAGAAGTAAAGAACTTACAGGTCAAAATTCGGTCGAAAAAGTGAGAAGAGAAAGTGGAAGTAGTTCTGCAAGAAATCAAGGAAAAGTGAAATACGGTAATTTTACCATAGTAGACGTATAGACTCCAACAACTATAGAGAGGACCGTTAGAATTAAGGTCAAACACGCAGTAGGACGGACCGTAAAGGGTACTACATGAAGTCGTAAGAACGGAACTCTTGGGGTACTTGTTACGTACGAATCAGTGAGTCAGTGTAGGGTGAGACGTTTGGGTACGTGACATCGGCTGGTCCGAGGAGACAGGTGCCCCTAAGAGGTCCGTTCTCATGATCTCACCCAACGGTACGGAAGGAGGTCCCTTAGTAGGGTTGGGTCTCTAGTTTGGGTCCAGAGGACGTAACGTCCGTATTAGAAATTGTAGACTCGGTGGTACCATACTTTTCCGTTTTTCTATACTGTGACTTTGTACTTGAGGGGTCCAGGTATCCACAGGTATACGATGACCTCTTCTCGTCTCTTTATCGAGGTCTTCCTTACTTCTCCGACTCGGTTTCACCTACGTTACGAGTCAACACCTACACAGACCACCTCTTTGACTTAAGTCTACGACATTTGTTGTTATAACGTATCCTTGGACCTTACAATCCAGGTACTTAGTTCCATTTACCTTCACCAGTTTGTCCTCTACCGTTCTCACTTGTGACTGTTAAATCCTTAGTCACTTGATTTTACCTGACCTTACCCACTTAAATTAAGTCTACTAGTAATATAGATGATGACTCCCGTTCTTAGGGAATCTGCTTTACCTCATCGGGTGTATCAGTTGTTTTCTCAGGTTTTACGTCATGAACCCGAGCTAGAGTGTTTACTGTCTTACTGGGGTCAAACAAAGGTTCCTTTTGGTAATTTTTATTGTCATTAGGTTCAGATAGGGTTGGTGGTCACGACTTCTTCGACTGCAACTTATCAAGGATGTTCTAGAAGATATTGATTGTGGTTTTCGTCTACAGGAAAAATAGTATCCCCTGACCCTACTTTTCATCCTTCAGTCCTCTATAGATCTCATTATCCGTTCAAACTGGAACCTCATATTTTACTTCGTCCCGTTTCCGATTGTCTCAAAACGGTTCTCTTACGTGACCAGTATCGTTTGTGAGAGAAGGTTCTTGTGTTCGCTGCTGAGATGTGTCCTTATAGTTGTCTACCGATTATGACTTCAGTCTGACTAATATAAGAAACGTCGGTTTCTACCTCTTCGAGATATGTCAGTCGTTTTTGTTCTGGCCCTCGACTGACACCGAGTCTAGTTACTTAAGAAATAACGTTTTAAGTCTGAATTTAACTTCTTTCATCCCTTTTGGTGATCCGGTAAGTCCATACTGAATTTAGTTTAGGGAATACTAATATGTTACCTTCACTATTTATCTAAGTTCCCTAATCTAGACTATCTCACGGACTTCTTGATATCTACCCCCAAGCACTGTAACATATCTTCCGTCACTAGTTCTGGTAGGGGTTCTTTTTCTTTACGTTTTTTTTTTTTCCGTTTTACGAACAGACTCCTCCGGAAGGTATTTCGACTTTTTTCTTCTCTTTACTTTCCGTTTCCTTTTTTCCTTTCTATATAGGTAAACTTACGTCTCAAGGCTTCTTATCGTTCCTCTCCACTAGTCATTCACTAGTATTCACTAGTCGACCTCTTCCTTTACCGTTGGGTGAGGTCATAAGATCGGACCTCTTAGGGTACCTGTTTCCTCAGACCACCGGATCTTAGGTACCCCAACGTTTCTCAATCTGTGTTGACTCCTTGAATCGTGTCGTGTGTACGGACTACAGGGTGAGTCCCATGGCCGTTAAACGGATACGTCAAGGAAGACGGGTAAGTAGACCAACTGTGGATGGGTAGAAATCTAGAGTCAGTGTTAGTTCGGACATGACTGGTGGGATGGTGGGACCATTTTAGAGGTACATCATAAATCATCGTCCACGTAACAATTGTCTATCTAAAAAAGTTTTAACTACAGACAGGAGAAGAAATCTGACACGACACGACACGACACGAATCAGTGAGTCAGTACAGATTGAGAAACATTGGGGTACCTGGTATCGGACGGTTCGAGGAGATCCCCATAAGAGGTCCGTTCTTATGACCCCACCCAACGGTACTGGATGAGATCCTCTAGAAGGGTTGGGTCCATAGCTTGGGTCCAGAGGAAGTAAAGTCCGTCTCAGAAATGGTAGACTAGGTGGTCCCTTCCGGTACTTATAACCTCACCCATCGGATAGGGAAGAGGAGCCCTAGAAGGGTTGGGTCCTAAGTTTGGTCCCAGAGGACGTAACGTCCGTTTAAGAAAGGTCGACTCGATGGTCCCTTCGGGGAGGAAATCTGATGTTCAGATATTTACATTTATGTTACGGTTAAAGAAAAATGAGAACACGGGATCGTGAATCGTGTCACAGGTGTTATAGTATTCCACCGGTTCTTTATAAACAACATTCTTACTTACTTTAATGGGTGCTTCAGTCACATCCTGATTTTAGATCCAAAGAGCTGAGACTTAAATCACAATAAATAGTGGGTAGACGACGAGAGTTAAACTACATGAGTTGAGATTCGTGTTATGTTACGTAAATAATTCATCTTTCTTTTAGTAACTGTAAGGAGTTTATAACAAAAACCGTTGTGATCACCATATGTTATAGATCCGTATCAATAATACTGTTTCGACAGTGCATCTGAATAAATGAAACACTGAAACGGTGAACAAAGGACTTTATATTGACACTACCAATTAAAATACACAATTGAACTTCGGATCTATCGACCATTTTTTAATAAAGAACCACACAGACACGTCCACAAAGACCTTCTCCAACCGTAAACTAACTTATCTGACTCACTTCCCTAGGTGAGAGTAGTTTCAACCACTTAGTAGGTTGGGTGACCCCCAGGTTTCTCTTGTTTTTATACTTTCTTCCCACTGAAAAGAGAGATATATACAGTGAAAGAAAGATTGACCCTTTACGTGTAAGAGGACGGGAAACTGGAGTCTCGAGAACCAAGAGTCCGGAAATCTGAGACCTGGAAAATGGTCGTCCGGGGACCAGAGGTCCGGAAGCCCAATTCAATGTTGTGATCGAAAGGACTAAGAGGTCGAACGTCCACCGTCTGGTACCCAGAAGAAATAGAGACAATAATGTACACTCGATTAAATGTAAACTTTTTTTGAGAGTATGTATAGAGACATATGGGATAACCAAGACATAGGACTCTTGTGTCTTACTATGTTGTTAGTAATGAATTTTATTGACTTTTCGTTGAACGGGATATTTAACGAAATGTGTTATACTCTAAATTCAATCATTTATTTTCATTCCTATGAAAAAATGTGTTCGTCGACTATATGTTATATTCCATTACTAATGTCTTTTTAACCTCCCCGACAGACTTAGTCTCTACCATAACGACTATTAATAGATTGACGATGACTGTCGACGCACACTTCTTTCCCCTGTTTGAGATCCGGGAGACGTTTAGGGGACCTCAGGAACTAAACCAGGTCAATAATCAGAGACCTCAAGACAGTTCAGTGCCCCAACACGGAGACAAGGGAGGGAGTTCTGAAGAAGATATCCGTAACATCACTGGACTAAGGTTTTCTCCCACGGGTTGCACCACGACTTCGTAACTCAATTACTGGTGAGTTACGAGACCGACTGGGAGTCCACCTCTCTTTTATACTACCGAAGGTCTCACGTCCATGTTCCGGAATACATTCAAGAAGTCCTCTTTGTACTTTCTTACTGTAAGGGTGGATCACTTCCTGGAAAACCAAGTTTCAATACGATATTTGATTAAACTATAAACTTTCTACAGGGGGAGGGGTAGGGGTACTTTTACTAAACCTTCCCCAAAGTTAAACTTCGACCAGAAGTCTTCAAATAATTTTGTATTACATGGACATGGTGTCATGACACGTTGGTTGACTTCAAACATTAGTACAAAGGTGACATTACATACAACCCCTAAGTTGAACTCTACTTTTTTATACAGGGAAAAAACTGACTAACTTTAAGTACGAAAGTAAGTAAATTAGACAGCGAGTTGGTGACTTGTTTATAAAGAACTCGTAACCGACACGACGTTCGAGACAAGATCCACAACCCTTAGGTTCTAATTTATTCTGATGAAAAGGGGATTCTTTGAGTCAGATGACCTTCCTCGTTACCATGTCGTCTATTAATATTTTAATTATTAAACTCTTCATGAGATCTATTAAACTTTTCATGAGATCCATTCAACAGAAGGGACTCGAGGTCCGACTATATAAATAAAAGATGAATCGTAGACATGAACCATGAGTACTTATAGAGTTTAAGTTGTACGTCTCGACTTGAGTAGTAGAAGAAGTAATTTGAGAGAGAAGAGGGAGGAGGGAGAAGAGGAGAAGAAGGAAGACATATACAAGTGGGGTTAAACACTTTGGTAGAAGACTACTCGGTAGGCAGTATCTTTATTAGGACTTAAGTAAGTTGGGGGTGTAAGAGAGTCAGTAGTTCAGAATGATTGTAGAGAATTTTCTCAGAAGATCGGGTGAGAAGGAGAGATTGAGACGATGGATGGTGAAAGAATTAGATCCTACGACCATTCAGAGGGTTGACTTTAGGGTCTTGTCACAAGACAGAGAGAGTTTTTTAGGAAGTATCTCTCGATAAAAAATTTTCAATAAAAATTATCCTAATAAACTCATCAATCCATCTAAGAAAAAAAAAATTAAATAAGTAAAAATTTAACTTCCTATTAACGAAATGTGTCACAACAACGAAAGACAGTTTGGAGTTGTACTTAGTCGGTATCCATATGTATATAGGGGAGGGAAAACTTGGAGGAAGGGTAGAGGGAGGGGTATCCAGCTCTGTATGTCGTTTAAGGGTAACCGACAGATAAAATGTATACCATTACATTCAAAGGTACAATGAGAAAGGAATATAGAGTTAGAGAGGAGGGGAGAGGAGTACAGGTATTCAGATAAGAGATACAGGATATAAGGGACCCTATTTGGGTTGAACTAGTACCATATACTCGAAAGATTACACAACAACTTAACAAACGATTTTTAAAAAACTCCTAAAAACGTAGATACGAGTAGTCACTATAACCGGACATCAAAAGAAAAAAACAGAACAGAAACAGACCAAAACCATAGTCCCACTACTACCGGAGTATATTACTTAAACCTTCACAAGGAAGGAGACGTTAAAAAACCTTCTCAAAATCTTCCTATCCGTAATCGAGAAGAGATTTACAAACTATCTTAAGAGGACACTTCGGTAGACCAGGACCCGAAAACAAAAACCCCTCTAAAAGAATAGTGTCGAAGTTAAAGTCACGAACATTAACCCAACAAGTATTAAAGATAAAGAAGGACCAAGTCAGAACCTTCTTAACTTGAAAAGATTCTTAGACAGGTAAAGAAGGTCCAATAGGTAAAATAACGGTATATCAACAAGTATTAGTCAAGTCAAGTCAAGTCAAGTCAGCGAGTCAGCACAGGCTGAGACGCTGGGATACTTAGCGTCGTGCGGTCCGGAGGGACAGGTAGTGGTTGAGGGCCTCAAGTGAGTCTGAGAGCAGGTAGCTCAGCCACTACGGTAGGTCGGTAGAGTAGGAGCCAGTAGGGGAAGAAGAGGACGGGGGTTGGGGAGGGTCGTAGTTTCCGAAAAGGTTACTCAGTCCAGAAGAGTACTCCACCGGTTTCATGACCTCAAAGCAGAGAATATTAGGAAACATAAAGACGTAACAGACAACATTGGAGAGGAAGAAGTAAAGATTAAAACAACTAAACTAAGAAGAGAGAAAAAAAGAACTACTTAGACCGATTTCCGAACAGTTAAAACAAATAGAAGAGTTTCTTGGTCGAAAACCAAAATAATTAGAAGTGAGAACAAAGAAAGTAAAGAAAAAGTAAATAAATACGACTCTAGAAATACTAAGGAAAGGAAGATGATTAAAACAAAAAAAAGACAAGAAGAAAAAGGTCAACAAAATCCACATTTCAATCCAACAGATAAGCTACGAAAAGAACAAAGAACTCCATCCTAACAAAACGACATTTGAGAGAACAATCTTGACGAAAACGACATACGGTATCCAAAACTCAACACAAAAGTAACAGAAAACAAAGATCTTTAAAAAATAAAGGGAAAACTAAAGGAGTCATTGGACAACCAATAAATCTTTGCATAACAAATTAGAGGTACACAAACTCAAAAAGTGTCGAAAAAAGAACATTAACTATAGATCAGAGTATCGCAACACCAACCTTTTCTACGAACTATGTTAAAGTTAAAAGAATCAAATGACTACAGAATAAACACTGGGTTCTACACCAGATAGAACCTCTTACAAGGTACACATGAACTCTTCTTCCACACAAGAAGAAGTAAACCTACCTTACAGGAATTCCATAGTTGCTCTAGGTAGAGTAGATTGCATAGTAAATCCTGAACACAAAGGAATAATTAAAAGACAAAACTACTGGATAGGTAACCACACTCACCCCACAATTTAAGAGGATGGTAATAACACAACGACAGTTAAAGAGGAAAATACAGACAAACAGAATACAAAACTCCACGAGGATACAACCCACGTATCTATAAATGTTGACGATAAGAAGAAGAACCTCACTAGGGAACTAGTAATACATCACAGGAAGGAATAGAGGACATTATAAGAAATAAAATTCCAGATAAAACAGACTATATCTCACGATAAAGAGTTCAAAAGATTGATCTCTCGAATCGTGTCCCGGACTGGGTATCATTTGTGATAACATTAATTACGGTACATAATTACGACTACTCTTCATGACTGTCCGGTCTAAAGACTTCCCCCTCATAAAACAAACAAAATACAATCAGACCTTACAGTTGTAAGACCATTGAGTTTCCACAAGTCCAGTCCCCTGTAGATCGAATACATTAGATTGAAACACTCTCCTTCATATTACATTCCTGTCTTTGTAACCGGAAACGTAGTTCACGACGGTACATTTCGTATATCTACGGTAAACAAGAAAGAAAAAGAAGTAAAATGGGTATACCTTTCAGTTTAAAAATGAACGATTCTAATTCGAGTCGTCTTTAAATGTCTTCGGGTTTTATTATCACTGAAACCTTTCCGTCTTTCAAGAGAGAATATTTACTATAGGTCCTTCCGTAAGATCTCGACCGCACCGTGGACACGTTAGAAGTCCTCGGGGTCGGGGTCGGGACACTGGAAATACAAGGTGGTAGAAGTTGTACACCGAAGGTGGAGTACCATTTTATGCCGACGGAGTCGACGTCGGTAGTATGAATGTAATTTTGGTCCTCCGTCTTCATTTCTTTTCCTTTTTTTATGAGGGTAATAAAATTTCTGTAAAGGGTTTCACACGCACATAGAATAATATATGTAATACATAATAATTTTACATTATATAATAATGATGTATATCATTATACATTATTATATATTATAACATATAACATAATATATTATAACATATTATTATTATAGTTAGGATTTCCTTTAGTGAGGACTGATAAGTAACCTTCCTGACTACGACTTCGACTTTGGTTATGAAACCCGTGGACTACACTTCTTGACTGAGTAACCTTTTCTGGGACTACGACCCTTTCTAACTTCCGTCCCCCTCTTCCCCTCCTGTCTTCTACTCTACCAACCTACCGTAGTCGCTGAGTTACCTGTACTCAAACTCGTTCGAGGTCCTCAACCACTACCTGTCCCTCCGGACCGTACGATATCAGGTACACCAACGTGCTCGGCCTGTGTTGAATCGATGACTTGACTTGACTATATTTATTACGTAAGTAACTAGTCTTGAATCAATTTACTGGTTCACATCGACGTTCTTTTAAACCTATGATATCACAAATGAGACCTATTGGTACACGAATCGACGACGACGACGACGACGACGACGACGACGACGATTCAGCGAAGTCAGCACAGGTTGAGACACGCTGGAGTATCTGCCGTCGGGTGGTCCGAGGGGGCAAGGACCCTAAGAGGTCCGTTCTTGTGACCTCACCCAACGGTAAAGGAAGAGGTTACGTACTTTGACTTTTCACTGTCACTTCAGTGAGTCAGCACAGGCTGAGAATCGCTGGGGTGCTTGACGTCGGGTGGTCCGAGGAGGCAGGTACCCTAAAAGGTCCGTTCTCATGACCTCACCCCACGGTAACGCAAGAGGCTACACGAATCGATGTTTAATTTTTATGGTAGCATATATTTTCTTCATTGTCACCTATATTATTTACAGAATCACACCCAAGGGTCTTTCGTCTTCGACTTCGTCTTCATTTACACGAGGATAAATGGTATGTCCTGTTTTGGTCCTCTTTTCCTCACTTTTCTTCCGTTCACTCAGTCCCTTACCTCTTCCACTACCGTGGGGTGAGGTCATGAGAACGGACCTTTTAGGGTACCTGTCTCCTCGGACCATCCGACGTCAGGTACCCCAGCGTTTCTCAGCCTGTGCTGACTCGCTGAAGTGAAAGTGAAAAGTCAAAGTACATAACCTCTTCCTTTACCGTTGGGTGAGGTCACAAGAACGGACCTCTTAGGGTCCTTGCCTCCTCGGACCACCCGACGACAGACACCCCAGCGTGTCTCAGTCTGTGCTGACTTCGCTGAATCGTCGTCGTCGTCGTCTCAGTCCCTTCCTCCCTCTCGGTTACAGTCCCAGAAATAACTTGACCGTAGTGAACCATAGTTCGTGTTCATTGGTGAACTAAAATATCATCCAGAGTCTCTCCTCACATTTAGTGACATAGAGTCTCGTAAGACGGGTCACTCTTTCCTCCTCTTTAAGTTGGTGACCGAGGATAGAGACCAGTCGACTCCAAGTAGGGTAGTCCGTAATTGAAGGAACGTTAAGGTCGACAAACGGAACTCACGAGACACCCAGGGTACCGTAGAGTAGTAGTCGTAGGTATCTCTTCGAAGTCGTTCGCTCAGTCATCCGTACACGTACTCGCACTCCCCTCGGTGGTAGTGTAGTGTGCCGTAGACATACTTCAGTCTCAACCATGACGTCGTAGTCGACCCGGGTTGGTTCTCCGACTTCGGGACCCCTGTCCACTCCGACTGTTTAGAGTTCCTTGTGGACTACGTTGTTTGTAGGTCACCAGAGAGACGGTGTGGTGAGATTTAACCCCAGATGGTCAGTCACTCGGTGACCATGATATATGGGTTTTGACTCTATGAATATTTTACCCTTACCATTGTCGTCAACGTGACTCGACCTCCTCCTTTACCGTTGGGTGAGGTCATAAGAACGAATCTTTTAGGGCACCTGTCTCCTCGGACCACCCGATGACAGGTATCCCAGTGTGTCTCAGCCTGTACTGACTTCACTGAGTCGTACGTACGTACGTAACCTCTTTCTTTACCGTTGGGTGAGGTCATAAGAACGGACCTCTTAGGGTCCCTGTCACCTCGGACCATCCGACGGTAGATACCCCAGCGTGTCTCAGTCTGTGTTGACTTTGCTGAAGCGTCGTCGTCAACGTAATTCGTCGGTGGACGAGATCCGGTCCATCAGACGACTCAAAACATGCACGATAAAGAAACTTAAGAGTGATGTCTAGGTCTACCACCCATGATAGGAAAAGAAAAAGGAGAAGAAAAAAAAAAAAAGGAGAATTAAGAGATATCCTCCTTTACTTGTCCCTATAATTGTATCGATCATTAGTCACCCCGGTCCTATTTATGAGTCCTTTAGTGAGTCTGAACAAACGTGCCATGAGACTCCATCCCGTATTTATTACTCTTTTAACGTTTTAGTCACACCCTAATTTTCTTCTATAAAAGCCATTTCCTTTGGAGTATTAGAATGTTTGGTACAGTCATAGACCACCTTTTTTTACGATTACTAAAAAGAAAAGGTGACATCCCATGTGGGTAGATAAGGATGGGTCTTTGCTCGTTACGGAAACCACCGTTTCAAGAGGACGATCACTATTGAGGATTTCTGTACAGAGGAACGGTCCGGACCGGGGAATAAGTAGGAAAAGAGGGTCTACTAGGTTCAGACTGAGATCGAAAGAAGACCGTAGTGGGGGGTAAAGAGTTGGACTCCAAAGAAGGGAGAAGGAGACTTTTGTTACATTAACAAATAAAGGAGGGAAGGAACAGGTTTACGGTCTTTTAATGAGTCTTCTCACAAAGACTCCTCAAAATGTCGAAAGTTTTCTTCTTTCCGTAAACCAACACCCCTCGCCAATTTTATCGTGGAGTCTCTTTAAAGTTTTTGAATATTTAGAATTTTGAACTATCGATATTATGAGTGAGTAAAAAAGAATCTTACATTCGATTGATCCAGTTTGATATATTCTTCTGTTGGAAGAGAGACTGGGTAGTAAAACCATTTTTGACCCAGATCTGTTAGGTTAAGGAACTAGAGAATAGACGACAATCCTGACTTCGGAGACTCTGGAGGAAGGAAACGTGTCCTTCAGTAGTAAAAAAGGTGAGGTGGTTTAGAGAGATATTTAGACATACCTTTTTGTTTGTTTGTTTGTTTGTCTTTATGACTGATCTCCTTCTTCAACTGTTTCCGAGTTCACACTGAATAAATTTGAAACATCTTTTGAGTCTGACGAGTAGAAGTGTAAGTAGAGAAAAAAAAGAAGAGTGTCTTTTGGTAGATCCCGACAAGACTCGTATTATAGTTAGAAGAAATAACAACAAAAGAAGAGATAGAAAACAGAACTGAGGTTCTATTCTCAGCAAACAAGTAGGTGTTTGAAAACATTTCGTAATGTTTCGTGCTACTTGACGTGGTCCCTTTCTATTAATGTGGATAGTAAAGTTGTACGGGGAAGTAGTAAAGCCGTGCGAAATATTATATGACGTCAAAGATTATTTGTACGTGTAATAAATGAAAGTTTAGTGTAAAATCTATTAAAGAGATTCGTCCAAGGACATCTGGAGTAAGTATCATAGAAATAAGAAACCGGAGTTTATCACATTGAAAAACAGACGAAGAAATTGTAAAAAGAAAGACTTATGGGGTGGTTTTTGACTGTAACTTGGATACCTGGAACCGGACCTGACCTAAGAGAACCCTAGGACCGGGTCATCGCGGTCTCTGACTCCAATATTGGAAAAGACTCACGACCTGGTCGTTCCTGTTAGTGGCCCCACTCCAGTCTAAACAGTTTCTGGGTTTTCTGAGTCGTAAGATATCTTATGTGTTTTCACTTTTTCGGGATCGTGAACTAAACACAGAATTAAAAAAGGGACTAAATTGTCAACTTTTTTGACACTTCAATGTCCTATATATAGATCTAGATCCTTTATGTAGATCTAACATCTGGGTTCCTACTGAAAAGTACAAAAATTGATAAGTATCAGATATAAGTATAAATATCAGATATTTTAAATATGAACTATAGACATCGATTCAATAACAGTGAAGAACGGTCTACTGTTAAAAGACGACCTTTTATTTGTATTTTCTTTGTATTTAAATATTAAAGTGTTTAATACGGAATTTTAAATGAACAAACATATATTCTTAGTCTTTCGACTTTTTTCTTCTTTTCGATTTCCGTTTCCTCTTTTCCTTTCTATATGGATAAACTTACGTCTCAAGGTTTCTCATCGTTCCTCTCTATTCTTTCTGAAGGAGTCACTAGTCACGTTTCTTTATCTCCTTTTGTTATCTTACCCTTTCTGATCTCTAGAGAAGTTCTGTTAATCTCTATGATTCCCTTGTAAATTACGTTTCTACCCGTGTTATTTCCTGTCTTTACCATACCTGGAGTGTCTTCGTCTTCTATAATTCTTCTCCACCGTTGTTATGTGCCTTCTTGATATGTTTTTTCTAGAATTTCCGGGTCTATTGGGACTACCACACTAATAAGTTGATCTCGGCCTGTAGGACCTTACACTTCAGTTCACCTGCAATCCTTCGTAGTGATGTTTATTTCGAGCACCTCCACTACCTTAAGGTCAACTCGATAAAGTTTAGGACTTTCTACTACGACACTTTCACGACGTACGAAATACGGTCGTTTAAACCTTTTGAGACATCACCGGTGTCCTGACCTTTTCCAGTCAAAAGTAAGGTTAGGGTTTCTTTCCGTTACGGTTTCTTACGAGATTGATGGCGTGTTTAGTGTGAGTAGAGTGTGCGATCGTTTTATTACAAGTTTTAAGAGGTTCAGTCCGAAGTTGTTATGTACTTGACACTTGAAGGTCTACAAGTTCGACCTAAATCTTTTCCGTCTCCTTAGTCTCTCGTTTAACGGTTGTAGACAACCTAGTAGTTTTTTCGTTCTTTCAAGGTCTTTTTGTAGACGAAATAACTGATATGGGTTCGGAAACTGACACACCCAGTGTTGTTTGACACCTTTTAAGAAGTCCTCTACCCTTATAGTCTGGTGGGATGGACAGGGGTCTCTTTAGACATACGTCGAGTTCTTTGTTGTCAATCTTGACCTGTACCTTGTTGTCTGACAAAGGTTTAGCTCTGTCCTCATTCAGTTACGACATATAACAGTGGGACGAATAAACTGAATATACGTCTCATGTAGTATACTTCACGACTCGACCTACTTCGTGTTCGACCTTAGTTCTAACGACCCCCCTTTATAGTTATTGGATTCTATACGTCTACTATGGTGGGAGCACCGTCTTTCGCTTCTTGATTTCTCGGAGAACTACTTGTACTTTCTCCTCTCACTTTTTCAACCGAATTTCGAGTTGTAAGTCTTTTGCTTCTAGTACCGTAGACCAGGGTAGTGAAGTACTACTTATCTACCCCTTTGTTACCCTTGTTACTCTCTGAAATAAAAATTCCCCGAGGTTTTAGTGACGTCTACCACTGACCTCGGTACTTTAATTTTCTGTAAACGAGGAACCTTCTTTTCAATCCTGGTTGGATCTGTCGTATGATTTTCCGTCTCTGTAATGAACGGTTGTTTCCAGACATATCAGTTCGATACCAAAAAGGTCGTCAGTACACCTACACTCTTAACCTGGTATTTCTTTCAACTCACGGTTTCTTAACTATGAAAACTCGACACCACAACCTCTTCTGAGAACTCTCAGGGAACCTGTCGTTCCTCTAGTTTGGTCAGTTAGGATTTCCTTTAGTCAGGACTTATAAGTAACCTTCCTGACTAAGGCTTCGACTTTGAGGTTATAAGACCGGTGGATTACACCTCTTAACTGAGTAACCTTTTCTGACACTACGACCTTTTCTAACTTCCGTCCTCCTTTTCCCCTGCTGTCTCCTACTCTACTAACCTACCGTAGTGGTTGAGCTACCTGTACTCAAACTCATTCAAGGCCCTCGACCACTACCGGTTCCTTCGGACCGTAGGATGTCAGGTATCCCACCGTTTCTCAACCTGTACTGACTCCTTGACTTGACTTGACTATAGCTTTAGTCTTCGAAATATATATATATATTTATATATATATATAATGTTACATCATGTTACAATTACTTAAACTGTGATGTCACAGTTTTATATTTATATTATGAAATCAAAAACGAAAAGACGTTTCGACTGAACACAGAAAATTTATCCTACAGTATAGTTTTATTATTAAAGGAACTTCCTTTAAGGAAAAGGAATCTGTTACCCATCTCCCCATACCACAATTTTAAATTTTCGAGATATTATAAGTCATGAAACCTCTTATAACATTCTAACCGAGAAAGGATATGAAAATATATGAAGGTCACCTTACATTGAACCCTGTTATAAGGACTTTTTATCAAACCGCGGTACCTAACCCTCTGGATTTTTGTAAGTATGATAAACTAATCATTAGGTAAAGATTCTTAGGTATAATTTTTTATTCCTGTACCAAATTATATGTGTGTAAGTTTCTGTAAGTTGTGTCGTAATATATACAATCACACTTGAACTCTTGTTAAATTTACAGGAATACAGGAATATGTTCTTTACAATTTATTTAATACCGTATAGGTATGTTACTTTTTACATTATAATATTATAAATATGTTATCTTTTTAACGTAAAACCCTTTAAATTACATTATAATTTAATTTTAGTTCTATGTTTTGTAATGTATATTGGGGTTTAAATTTTTGATAATAAAAACAGATACGTACTTTTCGGACTTTTATTTTTACGGTCGACAATAAAGACTCACCAGTCTATATGTAAAGTATAAAAGGGAGATAAAAGATATAAAATTTTCATTGAAATTATTATTATATAATTTGGTGTAAATCTGTGAATATATATTGAAATCGAATTGATAGATTCATATTGTTCATATGAGATTCATATTTAAAACTTTACAACACAGATCGTGTACACGAACTTAGTGATTGTAACGTATTCAGTGTCTGTTTCCCCATTCTTCTCGTTATAAATTTTTTGTAAAGGGAGGGTCGAAATAACTCGATATGAAAGGTATGTCATGTAACGTGAGTAAATTACAAATTTAAACTACTCAAAACTGTAAAAATAAGAGTGTTAGGTAGTGGTAGTGGTGTTAAGTCCATTACTTATACGTGGGAGACGTTTTCAAAGTACAGGAAAAAAGTAGGTAAGGAGGAACAAGGGTTGGGTCCGGGTCCGTTGGTGACCTAGACTAAAAACAATAATATCCAATCGAACGTAAAGGATCTTCAAATATATTTACCCTAGTGAGTCTCACAGTAAAAAAGAACAACCAGTACAAAGAAAGTGAAATCTTATCAATAAAACTCTAAATATATTCGATAACGTACATAGTCACGAAACAACAAAAAGTAACAACTTATCATAAAGTGACATACCCACACAACATTAAGCAAAAAGTCGACAACTACTTGTAAACTTAATAAAGGTCAAACCTCGATAATGTCGATTTCGACGGTATTTATAAACACATATTCAGAATACACCTTATATCAAAAAAAGAGAACTCATTTATGGGTCCTCACTTTACCAACCCAGTTTAATATCCATATATATATTGAAAAATTCTTTAACGGTTTGATCAAAGTTTCACCACATGGTGAAAGATAAAGGTGGTGGTCACACACTTTTAATATGAACGAAATATAAAAGTGATTGTGAACTATATCAGTCAAAAAATTCAAAAAATTAAAATACGTAAAATCACCAACATATCACTATAACGTAATACTAAAATTAAACATAAAGAGATTTCTAAGTACTACTCGAAAAGTACACGAACAGCGGGTATACAAATGAAACGATTTCACAGACAAGTTAATAAAACAAGAAAAAAAAATATCCATTTCATCAAAGTCCCGCAGGGACCACCGAGTCGTCATTTCCTAGGTGGACGCTACGTCCGTGGTGTCCTCTACGTCCAAGCTAGGGACCAAGCCCTTCCAGGGTACTTCTTGCCGTACCGTTGAGTGAGGTCACAAGAACGGACCCTTTAGGGTACCTGTCTCCTTGGACCGCCAACTCTCAGGTGTCCCAGTGTTTCAGTCTGTGTTGACTTCACTGAATCGTACGTGCGTGTATGCGTTCCATCAAAATAAACTCGTCACGAAAGACGTCCGGACCTTTAAGAAAGGAAAAAATTTTCTACATAAATAAATCAAAACCGACACGACCCAGAAACAACGACGTCCGTCCGAAAGAGGTCAAGGCCGTTCACCCTGATGAGAAGGAACGTCCCACACCCGAAGAGGGACGGCACCGAAACGAAGAACACCTCGTACCCGAGACCCGTGAACCCGAAGTCATACACACCACGTACCGGAGTCGTCAAAACCGACGACCCAAGATCTCGCGACCAAGTTATCGATACGGGGCGGTCGAATCAACGGGGTCCCGTACACTTTAGAAGGGACTCGTCCTTAACTTGGACACAGAAGATGTTACAGTTCACCTAAGAATTGGTGACCTAGTGTTCCCTTCGGGACAAAACGGGTAAAAATTGTTTCCAACGGAAGACTAACCAAATATTCTCTATAAAATTTTAAGATTTATTTCAGGGAACGCACTATTTTCAAAGTGTTTCTAAAAGAGGGTGAAACACCGGACGACAAAGTAAAAGTATCGTCACAGATTTCTCGTTTACGAAAAGTAAAACTACTTTAAATGTTTAAAAATGAAAATGCATATGATAAAATAAAGAAAAGATCAAGTACGAAAAACACAGTATAAATTCTTGAGATTATTTGATTCGTAGTAATTCTAAAAAGAGAATACAAAAGAAGATCTAGTTAATATCAAAATTAAAAATAAAAATCCAGATATTATGTAAGTCTCAATTCAAAATGTGTACTACACCTTCAAATCTTCAAGTAAACCCCCAATAAAAAGAGTATGATAAATAACTTTTCTAAAGGGGAAAAAGTAATTTAACGGAATCATGGTGAGACCTTTTGGTCAGTTTATATAAAGACCTGAGATAGATGGTAATGTAAATCTAGTAATTTTAGATTTATAGATAAAATACTCTTAAGGAGTGTTGAAACTAATGACATCTAAATATCATTAAAACTTTGGTCCATCACATATAGACACTTGGAATAAGAAACAAAATTTTTAACAAAATTGATAAGGTCCATACAATAAAAAAGTACGTGTAAAATCTTAGTCACAAACTTAATGATATCTTTTTTATTACGATTATAAAACTAACCTTAAAGTGACTTAGATTACTAGTTAAACCTTTATTAACTATAAAATTTTTATGACTCAGAAGGTTAAATCTTTGTATGACGTACAGAGGTAATTAAAATCAGAGTTTTTACAAAGTACCAAAAGTTACATAGTGAGAATTGTGCAAAACAGTGTAAATAAGGATTTATAAAAAACTACGATAATATTTACCATAATAACTAAAATATTTAAAGTTCAACTCTAACTTAAAGTTCAATTCTAGAAGTAATCTTACATCTTTATATTAACTAAAAATATAACCAGAACATAAGACGTTGTAATTTGAGTTATTAAGCAAGATCATCGAAAAACATTAAGACACCCTAAAGGACATCCTCTAGCACAATAGACGTCTATTTCTGTCGAAATAAACAAGGAAAGGAAAATAAAGAACAAAGACCAAATAACGTGGTGGATTCTGGAAGTTATGTTAGAACT
Source organism: Capra ibex (assembly GCA_006410555.1). Taxonomy (NCBI): domain Eukaryota; kingdom Metazoa; phylum Chordata; class Mammalia; order Artiodactyla; family Bovidae; genus Capra; species Capra ibex. Next base: position 45,515,051 of record SJYO01033645.1, on the reverse strand, counting down.
TGTCTTCATTGTTCTTATCTATTAAAAACGGAGTGAGGGTCACAATCCCCTTTCAGTAAGTTAGAAATGGTACTTTATACTACAATTGAGATACAAAAAGTATCAACGGGAAATATTCTAACTCCCTCAAGGACGGATAAGTATAAAACGACTCTCAAAACAATTATCTACAACTTCAAAATTTGTAAAACTTGTAATAAACTTCACAATCGTTAATAAAATTTTATTAAAATTTAAAACGTGGTTTATGGTCTCACTCATTACAAAATTATAATAAATGTTTTAAACGTCACCGAAATAGTCAAGTCAAGTCAAGTCAGTGAGTCAGCACAGGTTGAGAAACACTGGTGTACCTGACGTCGTGTAGTCCGAAGGGACAGGTAGTGGTTGAGGACCTCGAATAAGTTTGAGTACAGGTAGCTCAGTTACTACGGTAGGTTAGTAGAGTAGGAGACAGCAGGGGAAGAGGAGGACGGGAGTTAGAAAAGGTCGTAGTGTCAAAAAAGGTTACTCAGTCAAGAAGCGTAGTCTACCGGTCTCATAACCTCAAAGTCGAAGTCGTAGTCAGGAAGGTTACTTGTGAGTCCTGACTAGCGGAAATCCTACCTGACCAACGTAGAGGAACGTCGGGTTCTCTGAGAGTTCTCAGAAGAGGTTATGGTGTCAAGTTTTCGTAGTTAAGAAGTCGTGAGTCGAAAAACATATCAGGTTGAGAGTGTAGGTATGTACTGATGACCTTTTTGGTATCGAAACTGATCTACCTGGAAACGACCGTTTGATTACAGAGACGAAAAATTATATGACAGATCCAACCAGTATCGAAAAGAAGGTTCCTCGCTCGCAGAAAATTAAAGTACCGACGTTAGTGGTAGACGTCACTGAAACCACGGGGGGTTTATTTCAGTACATACCTACACTTTCAACCTGACACTTCTTCTGACTCGTGGTTTCTTAACTACGAAAACTTGACACCACAACCTCTTCTGAGAACTCTCAGGGAACCTGACGTTCCTCTAGGTTGGTGAGGTAAGACTTCCTCTAGTCGGGACCCTAAAGAAATCTTCCTTACTACGAGTTCGACTTTGAGGTTATGAAACCGGTGGAGTACGCTTCTCAACTGAGTAACCTTTTCTGAGACTACGACCCTCCCTAACCCCCGTCCTCCTCTTCCCCTGTTGGCTCCTACTCTACCGACCTACCGTAGTGACTGAGCTACCTGTACTCAGACTCACTTTGGGCCCTCAACCACTACCTGTCCCTCCGGACCGCACGACGTTAAGTACCCCAGCGTGTCTCAGTCTGTGCTGACTTGTTGACTTGACTTGACTTGACTTTTATTTCAGAGAGTGACAAAGGTACAAAAGGGGTGGATAAACGGTACTTCACTACCCTGGTCTACAGTACTAGAATCAAAAGACTTACAACTCAAAATTCGGTTGAAAAAGTGAGAGGAGAAAGTGAAAGTAGTTCTCCGAGAAATCAAGAAGAAGTGAAAGACGGTATTCCCACCACAGACGTGTAGTCTCCAATAACTATAAAGAGGGTTGTTAGAACTAAGGTCGAAGACAAAGTAGGTCAGGTCGTAAAACGTTCTACATGAGAAATATATTCAATTTATTCGTCCCACTGTTATATATCGGAACTACATGAGGAAGGGACTAAACCTTGGTCAGATAGTAAGGTACAGGTCAAGATTGACAACGAAGAACTGGACGTATGTCTAAAGAGTCCTCCGTCCATTCCACCAGACCATAAGGGTNCAGTACTAGAATCAAAAGACTTACAACTCAAAATTCGGTTGAAAAAGTGAGAGGAGAAAGTGAAAGTAGTTCTCCGAGAAATCAAGAAGAAGTGAAAGACGGTATTCCGACCACAGACGTGTAGTCTCCAATAACTATAAAGAGGGTTGTTAGAACTAAGGTCGAAGACAAAGTAGGTCAGGTCGTAAAACGTTCTACATGAGAAATATATTCAATTTATTCGTCCCACTGTTATATATCGGAACTACATGAGGAAGGGACTAAACCTTGGTCAGATAGTAAGGTACAGGTCAAGATTGACAACGAAGAACTGGACGTATGTCTAAAGAGTCCTCCGTCCATTCCACCAGACCATAAGGGTGGAGAAATTCTTAAAAGGTATCAAACAACACTTTACCTAAATATCATATAGGTTAAAAATTTTACTCCTTAAAAGAGTAATTATAATTTTTGGTTTTAAAACTGAAGAAAGACCGTCGAAGTTATTATTTATCTTACAATTCACTAAACTCCGACTTTAAAAGAAAAGTGTTAGTTGTTAAATTTAAAATCAAGGTATACAATGTTGTCACTCCTTTCAATTAATGTGTCCTTAATGACGTTACACGATTATTTATGTCTATAAAAGTACAAAGTTTTTGTGTGTACACTGGGATCTCAATGTGTGACTTCCGTTACATACTCATCGTCACGACAAAAACGAAACGAGAGGAGAACTGACTTACGTCTGGACCGACGTAATATCCGTTATACTGAGGGGAATAAATAACGTTACCTCGGAGTGTTTCGTGTATAAAATTCCCTAAATCTAGTCCTTGTAAATCAGTCGGAACTACCTCTGATTGTTCTCTCAGAGATTGTTCTCAGATCTCTCTTGGTAAGTTTTATTTTAAGGAGTTTGTGAGTCTTAGTTTTTCGACTATGGTTTCAGGGTAACAAAGAATAGTGTCCACGTACTACATGGTAAAATACTTTTATATGTTTCTATAATAGTATTGAAGATCTGTCTAACAGTCCTTTAGGAGAAAAATTTTATTCTTTCTTTTCTCGGTGTGGTTTAAATGATAAGGAACCTTTTTAGGTAGCCAAACATACTATTTGTGATTTTATCTGAATAATATGTGGACCGATCTACGGTTCGGTAAGAAGACGCTTACCACTCTATTAGCTGGAAGTAACAAGAGACACAATAGCAACGGTCAAGGACAGTCTGACCACGAGACGTCAATACTGTCGAAGACGGTAAATAGTTTTCAGACTCCGAATCTTCAGAGAGATGAACAGACTTTGTTAAGTAAACAAATTATTTGTATGTAAATTATTATAAACGTTCCAAGTGTACACCGACCATTCGACATTTGTCTCTTTTACATATTTTGGTATAACGGAATCCTTTTTAATATTTTAGTCGATGTAAATAGAAACCATCTCTGTAAAAGAGGTGAGAAACTAAACTGTTACCTAGTAAAATCTAAAGTGATTTTATTCTGAAAAAAGAACAAATTTAACAAAGATAACAGATAAACCATTTTACATTCTATTGTTTGAGGTCGTGTGTCTCAATCACTGTCACAAAGTTTTAATATTTTGGAATTTCGTTTTTCCCTGGACTAAAGTATTTCAATAAAACGACTTTAAAGAAGAATGATAAAATTCGTGTTTTAGGATGTCAAAACGGGAAAAATCTTTATATTTCATAAAAAACATTTAATCTGAGACTTAGACGATTTGACGTAAAAATGTTTAGAGATTGACACGTAAATATTTTGTCACTACTGTAGTCGAGTCTATAATAAGATCCATTTGAATATTTACACAGATGAAAACCAAACCCACGTACTCATACATTGTATGAAACAACAACAATAAATCAATAATTCAACATAGACTGAAAAGGTTGGGGTCCCTGACGTCGAGAGATCCGAGGAGGTAGGTACCCTAAAAGGTCAGTTCTTACGACCTCACCCAACGGTAAAGGAAGAGGTTCCCCAGAAAGGTTGGGCCCTAGTCTGAGCTCAGAGGACCTGACCGTCCGTCCAAGAAATGGTGACCCGGTGGACCCTTCGGTCTGACGTTTCCTGTTACTTTTGTCTTTCTGTTTCTGTATTTTGAACGTAAGTCAAGGATTTAAGTGAAACCTTTCGATAAAAACTTTTCACTCGTAGTCTTTATCTTTCACTTTTCCTTTTTCAGCCCTTAAGGGACGGTTAGGGCACCAATCCTGAGACTTGAAGGTGTATCCCCTGTGCTCAAGTTAGGTCCCAGTCCCTTGATTCTAGGGTGTACGACACACCGTGCCTAATTTTTTTCATTTTTTCTTTCATCCTGACCTTTAATAAATGTATAACCAATGTCTTTTACTATTACCTAAAGACAATTACAGTGTAAAATAAACAAATCTAAGATGTCTTCTCTAATTCTTTTTTATATATATTTAATATTGTGTTTCCTCTTTTTCCAAACAAACGAAAAATTTGATCTTTATTTTAAAAAATTTTCAGAAAGTGTAAGACCCGTTAAAGTCTTAGTACTTTCGTCGACACACAGGACATTCCCATTCTCCGTGAGAGACAGGAGTTCTGTCCCACTTGTTCTTCCGTTCGACCCCAACGGACGAGAAAAGGACCGAAGGAACTTGAAAAAGTTGTATGGTTCTCTAGTGTCGTTATAAACAGTCACTCAAGGTAAAGAGTAGAGACCCCAATTCGGAACTACGAGACGAACTCTGGTACCGGAGGGTCTAGAACGAGAGACCCCTCCTTCCTCCTTCTTCCCTGTCCCGTCTTTGAACGACCCTAGTCCCCTCTCCCAAATCAAAGTACTAGTAAAAACTGGACTCGTCGACACCCCCAAAGGAAATTTAGATCGGTGACAGGTACCTACCCACGGGCGTCCATCCAGTGGTTTGGAAGGATACGACGAAAAGAAAACGTAATTCCAAGATTGAAATAACACCAGTGTTGTAGTCAAGTCAAGTCAACGAGTCAACACAGGCTGAGTAACGTTGGGGTACCTGACGTCCTACGGTCCGCAGGGACAGGTAGTGGTTGAGGGTCTCGAATGAGTATGAGTACAGGTAACTCAGCCACTACGGTAGGTTGGTAGAGTAGGAGACAACAAGGGAAGAGGAGGACGGAAGTTAAAAAGGGTCGTAGTCCCAGAAAAGGTTACTCAGTCAAGAATGTGAATATAGTTTAGTAGGATAACATATGGAATTCGACTGTTGTAACAGTCAATCTCGCGTTATTTCGACCCTTTCTATTTTATTCCCGTGACTTTTGATGAATAAAGTCTCCTTCAAGAGTCTATTCTACTGTCCTAAAGGGACACTCGCTTCTGATTACGAAAAGAAATCCTATTATTTGTAAGGTGTTAAGGTACCTCAGTTAGGAAATAAACAAGGAGACCGGGACTGTTACCCTTCAGTGTTTCGGAGAAAGTGGAGAATGGGTTCCAGTAACGCGTTCGTGTTCGAAGTTCCTTTTTGCATTTCTATTCCAATTTTAGGGATTCCTCCCCCATTATTGTACGACAAGTCTTGAGAAGGTGTAGGATGAAAGAATGAAAAGACAAACGGAGGCTAAGGGTCGGAGACGACGGATACGTCATAAAGTAAATAGGACTAAGTCCACACTCTCTAGTCAAAAGGAGACCCGAGTCGACTCTGAAACAACCTTAAACTCCCCCTTCTTGACTTCCTTTTCTTTCGTTCATACTCTCGTCTCTTTGTCTATCCAAATGTTTTGGGTCTAAAAAAACATAGGATTAGAGTGGTTCCAAATCGATGTCGGATCAATCTAACCGTACCAATCACCTCGAATGGGTCGAGGTCGAGAAAAAGGACCGGAGGAGTGATAGACCGGACTGTCCCACCTCCGATCTGACTTGAGGAGCCTAAAGACCGGGGTGCAAGGAAACCTTGTTTGATAGCGACCACCTTAGACCCCTTCCTAACGGAGACACAGGAGACCGAACGGAGACACAGACAAGAGACCCTAGTCGAAAGATTGACAGTCAAGGTCGAACCCGAGTTGACTAAAAGGAAGTATGTATAGGGTCTTAAAAACCGGGTCAAAACAAAGGGACAGAAAGATTCAATTTGTGGGGGAGGGGAGACTTAACGTTTCTAAGACGGGGATTATAAGTAAACCTTAGTCGAGATCGTGAGGTCCAGTACAGATACCGAGACTGGAACCTTTAAAATGAGACCGAGATTAGGACAGGAAAGACGAACCAAACAGAGTTCACCCATCAATCCTGACCCAAGTGGAAACCGACACTGTGTCGTGTTAAAGAAGTAAAATGTGGTTCAGTCGTAGACCCGAAGAGAGTACTCCGAATCCACCGGTGACAGGGGATCTCGAAACAGAGGGAGTTTGCTACTCTTCGTCTGGGGAAGAGATAAAGACAAACTTTTATGTGTGGGAGAAAACCTTGTTAGGTTAAAGAATGAACTCCTACCGGAGGACAAAAGTCGAGTCGACGGTTCGTCTCTTTTACTACATAAAACTTGGGTTTGTGATGTTAAGTCGATGGTAAAGGTGGTTAAAAATGGTTTAAGAGTTGTGTAGTGAGTGTCTGGACGTGCGAATGACCTCGACTGATTGGGTATGTGCGTGTGTGTGTGTGTGTGCGTACGTGCGTGCGTGTGTGTGTGTGTGTCAGGACGAGTGGTCGTTCCTTTCGTCTCAAAAAGGATGTAGATTTAAGAAAGGAAGTTTCTAAAATTTGGGAACTTATTCGTCAAACTCTCGGGATCAAAAGTGTGGTTTGACTCGAAGATCTCCGACTAATGTATCCCCAGTTCGTGTGTCCGAAACCTTCGTCCGGTACCCTAAACTTATGCTCAAATCTATGAATGATCGATCAGTTGATAACCGTTTAATAATTAGGTGAAACACGGAATCAAAGGGTAGACCTTATACCTCTCCTTATTATCGTTGATGAAAATACCGATAAGACTGTCAATTAATTATGGACATTTCGTGTATCTTGTCCCGGACCATGTAACATTCACGAGTCATTTACAATCGGACGTAATAATGGTGATACGTCCAGAGAGCGAGACAGAGATTTATAACTAAACAGACGCGACCCAAAATCAACGTCGTGCACCCCAGAAAACGACAACATGTACCCGAAGAGAGACCAACACCGTCCACACGAATCAATGAGGTGTCGTACACCCTAGAAGAAAGAGGTCGATCTATACCCTAGACACAGGGGACGTAACCTCCCGTCTAAGAATTGGTGACCTGGTGGCCCTTTCAGGGGGTCTAGAGAGTCTATCTGTTTCAAAATTTTTCATCACCAACTACATCACCAAAAATCGTTATCCTGACCTCGATTTTAAATTTCTACTCAAAATTTCCATTGAAGTTACAAAGTTACTTGTTTTTACACTCTCTCCTAGGAGTGAACCGTACGACACATTGACACAAATTCAAAATCCATGTCCTTGGGAGGTTGTAAAGACGATGTAATAAACACGATCATAAGTGGACAGGTTCTTTCATGGGTGGATTCAATAAAGACAAATACTGATCAAGAGGCAGGGAACAAGTCACAGTCACCCGTACTCACGACGACCTGATAAAATAGTGAGTCGTGCGACTAATTTTACAACTAGAATTTGGTTATTAGGAAGAGTCCCCTATCTAAGGTTATTATGGACAATGTTCTCTGGGTTATTGGGACGAATGCCCTATCTAGTCCACCAGAATCGGAATAGGTTTTGTTTAATCTTATGTAGGAAGTAGTTTCGAGTTTGAGTCTACTCTTTCAAATCAAGGAATCACACTCATCTACGATTACGTTATCCTAGTCATTGTTACAACTCGTAAAAGGTCATATTTATATGGTCGGTTTTACACTTTCTGTCGTGTCTTAACCACATCAAAGAGTAATATTACGACTGGTATGAATACGCTTGTTTATACCTCAGTCCAGAGGTGTACCTTTTCTTACTTGTACGTATACTCTTAAAGAATCCCAGTAAATCGGCAGTGAAGGTGAAAAGGGGAAGTCTATATGGTACAAGAAAGGATCTCGTAGTTATGTCTTAAAAACCAGCGTTTCTACTATCAAAAAGAGGGAGGGTTTGAAGGAATAGGTAGAGATAAAGTTTGTTGCCGTAATCTAATCTGAGTTTTCTGAAGAAAGAAAAAAAGAAGCATATAAAGAAAAAAAAAGGAAGGAAGAAAGGAAAAATATTTGGATGCCTAAAATGAAACTTTTGTAAGTCAGAAAGTAGTAATTCATAGTACAATCGATATCCATATTCATATAAGGGAAAACCAGAATCAAATAACCATAAAGATAGTACTTTTCCACAACCTAAAACAATTAACGAAAAAGTCATAGATGACTTTACTAACGTACTTATAATAGGAAATAAGATAATTACATTGTATAAAAAAACTGACTGAAAAAATTACAATTTCGTTAAAATGAACGGACTCTATTTGAGATAAACCAAACCACGTATTAGAAAAGATAAGTAACGATCTAAGACAAATGACTATAAGATAATTCTTAAAAATACGGATACAAATACTCTTTATAATCAGACATCGAAAGAACACTACACCGAAATGATAATCCTATTACGACCGAAATGTCATACCAAACCCCTTTGCCAAGGAGGAGACGATGAAATACTTTCTTAAGGATATACTGACTACAATAAAGATAACATTACAAACTATCTGAGGTTGTCACTTCATAAGACCCAGATCCTAAAAGAAACACCTTTCAAGAATTATTTTAAAGTAAATAAATGAACTATATCTAGAGAATTATAAAAGACAAAGAAGAACTCTGTCAAAATAACAATACTTCAACAAACATGATAAGGAAAACTAAAGACAACTCAGAGTAAAAACCAAATCTATTAAACGTAGAAGAGAAAAAAAAAAAAGAAACAGTCAGATCGACTTTCGAATATCTAAAATACCTAACGTAATTTTTCAGATGAAAATCAAAAGATTAAAAAAGATGACATAGGAATAAAAGATAAAGTAAATAAAGACGAGACTAGAAATAATAAATGAAGATATATAAATATATCTAGACTAAACGAGATGGAAAAGATTGAAGAATTCCATTTTTGAATTGTAATATCTAAAATCTAGAAAGAAGGAAAATTATCCTCGTATATTACGATAGATTCGAAACAGAATCGACGTCAGGTATTTAAAACTGCAATATAAAAGTATAAATCAAGTCACATAAAAGACCAAAATAAACATTAAAGAAGGAACTGAGTGACAATGAATTTTCACACAAAGAATTAAAGGTTTACAACCTCTAAGAGGTTAAAAAAAAGGGAAACAACTAAATGTTAAACTAAGGTAACTCTAGTCACTTGTATCAAAAATTAAATAACTTTGAACGGAATATAAGGTCGTATATCAGAGATGATCTCTTCCGAGGTACAGTAACTTTTTTTGTAGATAAGACGATAAACTTACCTCTCAGGAGATATATAGTTAACCAACCACCAAGACAAGTACAGTAGATATAGAAATGATTAAAAGACAGACGAACCAAATAGTTAATGAAACTCTCTTAATAATTTTAGAAAGTGATGTTGATAAATTAACAGATAAAGAGGAAAGTAAGACAGTCAAAAATGAAATATATAAAACACCGACAAAAATCGACAATGGGTAAATGTTAACAATTTATATACTGTACAGGGTGAACCGGAGTTCTTTAGAAAAGATTTCATATAAGTCACCTCAACGGTATATCAAAGACAAACGTAATAATGGGAAAAGGTAGGAAATGACAAATGAAATCTTAGAAACTTAGATTTGACACAATGTTTCTATAGGTGTGCATCTGTTTCTTTTTCTTTTAGAAAAGGTAAAAAAAGAAGATGACAAATTATAAAGCGGAAACAGATCCATGTCCATTGAAACAGAAAAAGAACGACGACGACGACGACGACGACGACGACGACGACGACGATTCAGCGAAATCAGCACAGGCTGAGATCGCTGGGGTACCTGACGTCGGATGGTCCGAGGAGGTAGGTACCCTAAAAGACCCGTTTTCATGATCTCACCCCACTGTAACGGAAGAGGCACAGAAAAAGAATCCTAATAAACACGAAGAACTTAGATATATATAAACAAAAAGTAGTTTAAACTCAAAAACCGGTAATAAGAAAGTTTATAAAAAGTCTTAGTAAGTGAGAAAGGAGAGAAAAACCCAAGGATAATATACAAACCCTACACTCTCAACCTGACACTTCTTTCGACTCGCGGCTTCTTAACTACGAAAACTTGACACCACAACCTCTTCTGAGAACTCTCAGGGAACCTGACGTTCCTCTAGGTTGGTCAGGTAAGACTTCCTCTAGTTGGGACCCTAAAGAAACCTCCCTTACTACGACTTCGACTTTGAGGTCATGAAACCGGTGGAGTACGCTTCCCAACTGAGTAACCTTTTCTGAGACTACGACCCTCCCTAACCCTCGTCATCCTCTTTCCCTGCTCGCTCCTACTCTACCGACCTACCGTAGTGCCTGAGCTACCTGTACTCAGACTCACTTGGGGCCCTCTACCACTACTTATCCCTCCGGACCGTACGACACTAAGTACCCCACCGTTTCTCAGTCTGTGCTGACTCGTTGACTTGACTTGACTAATATGCAAATTACAATAGGGTATCCAGAAACTCTAAGACGAGAAAAAAGGACAAAAGAAAGACACAAACAAACAAACAAACAAAAATGAGACATCAAGTCTAACTTGTTAAAGATATCGAGATAAAACTCAAGTGACTACGAAGAAAGACTGTAGGCTCTAGACGACAACTCGGGTAGATCATTAAATTTTTTTTAAATCACACCGTAAAAAGTTAAGATCTTAGAATAAAAAATTTTCAAATATAAATATAACTATCAGAGTTAGCGACTCTCATTATATAATATATATGTATATATTTTAACAGTTTTATATATAAAATTTAATAAACATGACGACGACGATGACGATTCAGTGAAGTCAGCACAGGCTGAGACACGCTGGGGTCTCTGCCGTCGGGTGGTCCGAGGGGGTGGGGACCCTAAGAGGTCCGTTCTTATGACCTCACCCAACGGTAAAGGAAGAGGTTACGTACTTTCACTTTCACTTCAGTAAGTCAACACAGACTGACGACCGCTGGGGTACCTGACGTCGAATGGTCCGAGGAGGTAGGTACCCTAAAAGGTCCGTTCTCATGACCTCACCCCACGGTAACGGAAGCATTTAATAAACATGAAGAAATATTATCAACGAGACTTCAGAAAAAGAACTATTTAGGTTGTAAACACGAGGGATTGACAGTCAAAGATGACTAATGAAAAAAATGAAGAGACGAAGAAACGTATGGAAGAAGAAAAAAACTTTGATCCACAAATTGCTTATACTCCTATAACATCGTTCGTACCTAAAACTCTCAAAAACAAACAAACATAGAGGGGATCTGAACTCGATGTCTAAAACAGAAAAGGTGTCATACGTCGACCATCATATAGGTGACTGTATCAATAACGTTAAAAATAAAGAAAGTCAGATTGGAGGATCCCAAATGAGAACATGGAAGCACTGAATCATCAGTCGGTCACTAAACCTGCCACAAACAAAAGTTTGTGAGGTTCGGATTTTCCGAAGGTGTGAAACGACTAGGTAAACGCACCGTTAACCGTTCACGTAAGTCTCGAATCGGTCGACAGTTCACAGGGAACGGAAAACAAAAGATGACTCGAGAGAAGCACAGAGAAAACACACACACATATCAAAGGGTCAATAGGTCCTTTATCCCTTCTTAAATAATTCGTATGTATTCTACTCATAAGAAGTCAGGACAGTGTACGTCTACGTCTTTCTTCACTTTTTAGTATCTTCGTATCTTTAACTACCTTAGCATTTCTTCGTAAGAACCCTCTCACTTTTGACCTTTTAATGATCACTTATCCTGACTTCTCCCTGGTGATACTCCAGTTAATTAGTTGACAAATGTTCTACCAAACACACATAGAGAATACTGGATGACCAAGAATATTTCAAGTTTAAAAAAATGTACCATATTTTACGGGAAATTCTAGACCGAGTTACAGAAAAATAGTTGGAGTAAAAAGTGAAGGGCAATAAAAGTCAAGACGTGTGTCAGGGTGGGTAACAAAGCCTACGGAGTTAACGAAGAAAGATACGTAAAGATGAACAGACTAGTAAATTCCGGGTCTCTTTTACAATATTTAAAACACATGGAAAGACTAAAGACTTTCGGTTCACACGAGGAGGGATACACAATGTTTGTTCTCTCTTTCTTTTCTACCAGTTGCTTACCTACTCCAAAACCGAGTGAGACCATGCCTCACTCTAAGTTGAATGTAGGAGTAGAGGGAAGTGTGTGGTTTTAATTATTGGCTCTCTGATTTCTCCTGTACAAAAATTCACTTTATCTTTTTTTTTTTCCATTCTCCCTAAAACCAATTTATACTATGTAACTTGTTTTCTTTCCTGAAAACAGAAAAGAGGAGTTTTGAGTGTCTTCAGTGGGTCCACGGATGTCCCTTCTCCATTGTTCACTTTGAAAGAGACGGATACTTAAGGTATTTCTAAGTTCACACGTCAGAAGTCGTTGGAAACTTCGGTCTCCAAGTCCCAACCCAACTTTTATCTTCCCAACAAACTTTCCTCTTCAATCGTATGGGTCTACAGGAGGTGGTGAGATACTGAGGAGGGAGTGAACACGTCTTTTGATCTCGTTTTAAGTGTGACCTCTTTAACTTAGTCTCTCCGAAACTTAAGTTCTTTTACTCCGTAGCTACTTACACCCTCACTCAGTGGTTGCATAACTTTTCCCGTCCAAATCCCCCCACAGTTTAACTTCGGAATTATTGTCAATCAGGATACAAACACGATACGAATCAAAGAGTCAGCACAGACTGACACACTGGGGTACCCGACATCGGGTGGTCCAAGGAGACAGGTATCCCTAAGAGGTCCGTTCTTATGACCTCACCCAACAGTACGGGAGGAGGTCCCTATCTTGGATCCAGAGGGCGTTCAAGAAATGGAAGACTCGGTGATCCCTTCGGGTTCTTGTGACCTCACCCATCGGATTAGGGAAGAGGTCCCCTTGAAGGGTTGGGTCCCTAGTTTGGCCCCGGAGGACACAACGTCCACTTAAGAGATGGTCGACTCGTTGGTCCCTTTGGGTCAGGACACAGATACTTTGTTGATAAGTGGATAGAGAAGACAGTTACCACTCGGTGACGACGTCTGGTCGAAACCGGGTCTGGGAGACTGTTCGAATGTGTGACACCGGTCCGACACAGAAAGACACCATCGGTACAAGAGAAAGTTCTGTAGAGCCTAGAGACGAGTTAGGAAACAAATATACAAAGAGTCAGAAAGAATCTGATGTCTGACGACGACGACGACGATTCAGCGAAGTCAGCACAGGTTGAGACACGCTGGGGCATCTGCCGTCGGGTGGTCCGAGGGGACAGGGACCCTAAGAGGTCCGTTCTTGTGACCTCACCCAACGGTAAAGGAAGAGGTTACGTATCTTCACTTTTCACTTTCACTTCGGCGAGTCACCACAGACTGAGAAGCGTTGGGTACCTGACGTCGGGTAGTCCCAGGAGACAGGTACCCTGAGAGGTCCGTTCTAATGACCTCACCCAACGGTAACGGAAGAGGAACATGAACGATGAATACCTATAAACTCAGTAGAGATCGGAACAATTATCAGTTGATGGAAAATAATGAATTGTTAAGAAATAAAATTTAAATGGAACGAGATTAATGACCGTACCAAAGACAGAGGATTAACTTGAGACTGACGATAATCTAAGTATATAGACTCCACCAGGGTCCTCTGTCTGGGTTTTTCTACTTAAACCCCTAACCCATTATACAACTCGAAGAACGGTTACCCTTTACCTTACTTCATTGAATGCTAATTGAAGAGTGGATACCAATTAATTTACGGTCAACTTGATCCCAACAACCTCAGGAACGTCAATATAAACTGATAGTATCTGATAAGACTCATGTGATCTCTCGAATGTCTTTCTTTTACTGTTAGAATCCAAGATATTGAGAATCAATTTTAGTACCAGAATCTTGGTGTCTTGATACAGTAGAATTTTTCTTAGAGTCAAGAACAGTGATGTCTCGACTACAACTTTTAGTTTGTATTTTGAATTATAACACCCAACGTCTTAATATCGTAGTCAATTTAAGTGTCGGAGTGATTCATAGGGTACACTTTCAATCTCATAACTAGTCCCGTAATACCATGGGACTTTGAACTCTACTCTTGTAAATCAATCTGAGTCTATTTTGACTCTTAGATTCGGAGGGAATACAGACATCTGTATCGAAAGATAAAATACAGACTCTAATGATCAGAAGAACACGATTAGAGTGAAGTCTATATGTGGAACTTCCCCCTACAAGAAAGAAGAGTTATGGATGGTATTAGTGAAGGACAAAAGTAATATGGACGCTGACACCAGTTTAAAGTGGTGTAAAGTTTCCCGATTTTGTTAATGCCCTCTACTGTTGAATATGGGGTTTGATTAGTTTCTATAATACTTATATAAGGTCGTCTTTGATCCCTTACATACACCTTTACATAAGATTTCCACAATCAGATTTCTCCCTTCTTATATTTTTACCCGATTAATTTAATTATACCTACGTGAATGACCTCCAAAGTCCAAATTTCATAATTAACTACGTTGACATCAACGGAGATCCTTTGGATGGAAAACCTAAATGACTTTGAACCTGACTAACCGCCGACTACTGTTACTCTAACTCTACAGACTCGTAGGGACGTAATACACAACTTCCCTTGGGTTTCCAAATACCTCTGTCCCTCGAACCTCTCACCCGAATAATACACACTGGACGTGTGGATGGTAATTTGATGTCACGGTAAATGTTGAACCGTGTAAAGGTCCCTATGGACAGAGAGTCAAACTTACGGGGATCAACATGTCTAATAAAGTTCTCTGACTGAGACTTCCCTTCCTTATTTTAACATTGAGTTCTCCTTATGTCTCAGTTCTCTAAAAGAAAAAAAAAAGTCGGTTGTCTAGATTCATAAAATTTCTCCGTTCGTCTCCTTGTCCCTCTCTTCTACTTTTAGGTCCGTCCTCNGAGAGTCAAACTTACGGGGATCAACATCTCTAATAAAGTTCTCTGACTGAGACTTCCCTTCCTTATTTTAACATTGAGTTCTCCTTATGTCTCAGTTCTCTAAAAGAAAAAAAAAAGTCGGTTGTCTAGATTCATAAAATTTCTCCGTTCGTCTCCTTGTCCCTCTCTTCTACTTTTAGGTCCGTCCTCCAATACATTTATGTAGTGTCGTGTACAGATTTTGACACCGGGACTTATAGTAGATACTTGTACCGTTCCAGTATGAAGGTCCTTAATTAGACAACAAAAGACCAAAGGGGGGAAGGAAAGGTATGAGAGTACCATAACCTATCGGTACTCAATGGTGAATCACTTCTCTTTGTTTACGAGGTCCTTCCTCCGACACCTGCGAAATGGAAGATCCGGAATGCACTCTGAGACCAATCCCTTCTGTCCCCTTTCTCACGTTCTCCCTTTGATCCAAACCTTTCTACTCTTTTTCTCTCAAAGTCGGACACTTTCCTCTGACCTATGTCTCGTCCCACGGTGACGGAGGGAGGGTCGCGAGGTTGTAGGAGATCAGAAGAAACGGACACCAGGCGAATGGGACATCACAAGAATACGGGATCCTTCGGAGGAGGAGACCTATGGAACACTACCACCATCTCCACGACACAGAGGAAGGGTTGCATCCTACTTTTCTTGGTTGACTTTTAAAGGAATACGGGACCCGATGTCACCTATAACTCGGGACGACAAAAGTATCCAGTATCGACACAAAACCTATCACAATACCACCAACAACCTGTCAACGATTCAACACAGGTTGAGAAACGTTGGGGTACTTGAAGTCGTGCGGTCCGAAGGGACAGGAAGTGATAGAAGACGTCAAACGAGTTTGAGTACAGGTAACTCAACCACTACGGTAGGTTGGTAGAGTAGAACGGGAGTTAGAAAGGGTCGTAGTCCCAGAAAAGGTTACTCAGTGGGGAAGTGTAGTTCACCGGTTTCATAACCGATTAGGAAGTGTGTCTTTGTTCAATGAACAAAAAACTCAAGGATAGACATCCAAAAGTCAAAAAACCAACAACAACAACAATACCTGACTTATAAACACAGATGAGGTGGTAATTTAAAGATACAACTTTGGAATGGGAAACTACACTACCATAATCTTCTAACCCGAAACCCTCCATTCATCTTAGTCTATTCCAGTTCTCACACATCGGGACCACTTACCCTATTCTCAGCACTCTCTAGAACGAAAGAGGGAACCGAGAGAGGACACTCCCTTGTCACTCTTTGTTGGTAGACGTTGGGTCTCCTCCCGAGAGAGGTTTTGGTACGACTATAGGACTGAATCTGAAGGTCAGAGGTCTTGACGCTCTTGAATTACAGATAACGAATAATCGGCGGGTCAGTTACTACAAGACAATGTCGACGACGACGACGACGTCGATTCATCAAAGTCAACACAGTCTGAGACACGCTGGGGTATCTGCCGGAGGGTAGTCCGAGGGGACAGGGACCCTAAGAGGTCCGTTCTTATGACCTCACCCAACGGTAAAGGAAGAGTTTACGTACTTTGACTTTTCACTTTCCCTTCAGTGAATCAGCACAGACTGAGAATCGTTGGAGTACCTAACGTCGGATGGTCCGAGGAGGCAGGTAATCTAAAAAGGTCCGTTCTCATGACCTCACCCCACGGGAACGGAAGACGTAGACAATATCGTCGGACGTGATTGTCTCTGTAAAACCTTCGTCACTAACATTCGGACCACTGACCCGAGTCCTCCATTTTGAACTTTGTCGATTGAATACTCTTAATACTGAAAACAGAGAACTGTGTATTGGTGCATTACCTGAGTGTTTTACCTGAATGTTTTATTTGAATGTTTTTAAATGTATTTAGAACCTCCACTTATCTCGATAATTAATTCGTATGTCTATAAAATTGTATACGTTTATGAAAAAAATCAATACATAATGTAAACTTCATTCTGACTACCGGATATATCTCTGTGTGTTTTCGTTGTATTTTGAATGTTTATGTACGTTTACATACACTTAATAAAAAATTAATTTAAGGAAATAAAAATTAACTTCCTATTATCGGAATGTCATAACGTAACCAAAGATGGTTTGTAGTCGTACTTAGTCGGTACCCAAATGTACACAGGGGAGGGTGGACTTGTAGGGAGGGTGGAAGGAAGGGTAGTGTGTAGATTTACACTTAATATATAAACGTTTATAACATGGTAAAGTTTGTGTCAGAAGTTTCTGGATTAAGTCAAGTCAACGAGTCAGCGTAGGTTGAGACGCTGTGGTACCTGACGTCGTGCGGTCCAAAGAGCCAGGTAGTGATTGAGGGTCTCGTACGAGTTTGAGTACAGACAACTCAGCCACTACAGTAGGTTGGTGTAGGAGACAACAGGGAAAGAAGAGGGCGTAGTCCCAGAAAAGATTCCTCAGTCAAGAAACGTAGTCCACCGGTTTAATAACCTCGAAGTCGAAGTGGTAGTCAGGAAGGTTACTTATAAGTCCTTACTAAAGGAAATCCTACTTGACCAACCTAGAGGGACGTTAGGTTCCCTGAGAGTTCTTAGAAAAGGTTATGGTGTCAAGTTTTCGTTGTTAAAAAACCACGAGTCGAAAGAAATACCAAGTTGAGAGTGTAGGTTTGTACTTATGACCCTTTTTGGTATCGAAACAGATCTACCTGGAAACAATCGTTGCATTACAGAGACGAAATATTATGTGACAGATCCAAACGGTATCGAAAAGAAGGTTCGTCGTTTGTAGAAAATTAAAGTACCGACATCAGTGGTAGACGTCACTAAAACTTCGGGTTCTTTTATTTCAGACAGTGACAAAGGTGAAAAAAGGGTAGATAAAGGGTACTTCACTACCCTGGTCTACGGTACTATAAACAAAAAACTTACAACTCAAAAGTCGCTCGAAAAAGTGAGAGGAGAAACTGAAAGTAGTTTTCCGAGACATCAAGGAGAAGCGAAACACTGTACTCCCACCATAGTAGACGTATAGACTCCAATAACTATAAAGAGGGTTGTTAGTCCAAAGGTCGAACACGAAGTAGGTCGGGTCGTAAAACGTACTACATGAGACTTATCTTCAATTTATTCGTTCCACTGTTATATATTGGAACTGTATGAGTAAAGAGTTAAAAAAAATAATTAAGAAAAATAAAAATTGGTAAATAGTAGTGCACATGTAGGAAAGGGTTAAAACTTGGTCAGACAACAAAGTAACAAGGTATAGACCAAGATTGATAACGAAGAACTGGACGTATGTCTTAAGAGTCCTCCGTCAATTCACCAGACCATAAGAGTTGAGAAATTCTTAAAAGGTCAAACAACACTAGGTATCTTAGTTTCTGAAATCGTATCAGTTCCTTCGTCTTTATCTACTAAAAGACCTTAACGGAACCAAAAGGATACTAGGTCACCTACGACCGTGAAACTATAGACCAAGGAGACGGAAAAGATTTAGGTCGAACAAGTAGACCTTGAACAACCAAGTACATGACAACTTCGGATAGGACTTCTTAAAACTCGTAATGGAACGATGAATTGAATCATACTTTTAAAGATCAAGATATTACGACAATGTTTACCGTAGGAAAGAAAGAAAAAATACCGACTCATCATGAGGTAACATATGCATATGATGTAGAATAATAGGTAAGGAACAGTTATCTGTAAATCTAGTGAAGGTAGGAACCGACAACATTTGTTCCGAGGATACTTGTAACCCTACGTACATAGAAAAATTTAATCTCGAAAGAGACCTATATACGGGTCCTCCCCCTAACAACATAGTGTACCATTAAGATAAAAATCACAAAATTCTTTGGAGGTATGACAAGAGGTATCTCCGACATGGTTGAATGTAAAGATGGTTGTCACATCCTCCCAAGGGAATTTCTAAAAAAATTAGTGCCGGTAAGGTTGGTTATACTCCGACACAACAACAACAAGTCAGTGGGTCAGTACAGGCTGAGAAACACTGGGGTACCTCACGTCGTGTGGTCCGGAGGGTCAGGGAGTGGTAGAGGACTTCAAACGGGTTAAAGTACAGGTAACGTAGCCACTACGGTGGGTCGGTAAAGTAGGAGACTACGGGAGAAGAGGAAGTGGGAGATAGAAAAGGTCGTAGTCTCTGAAAAGGTTACTCAGTCGAGAAACGTAATCTACTGGTTTTATACCCTTCAAGTCGAAGTCGTAGTCAGGAAGGTTACTCATAAGTCCCAACTAAAGGGAATTCTAACTGACCAAACTAGAGGAACGATAAGTTCCCTGAAAGTCCTCAGAAGGGGTCGTAGTATCAAGTTTCCGTAGTTAAGAAACCGTAAGTCGGAAGAAATGTCAGGTCGAGAGTGTTAGTATGTACTGGTGACCCTTCTGGTATCGGACTGATATGCCTGAAAACAGTTGTATCATTACAGAGACGAAAAGTTATGTGACAGATCCAAACAGTATCGAAAGAACGGTTCTTCGTTTGTAAAAGACTAAAGTATCGACGTCAGTGGTAGGTGTCACTAAAATCTCGGGTTCTTCTCCTTCTGACAGTGACAAAGATAGAAAAAGGGAAGATAAAAGGTACTTCATTACCCTTGTCTACGGTACTAGTATCAAAAAAGTATAAACCAAAATTCGACTGAGAAAGTGAGAGGAGGAAGTGGGAGTAGTTCTCCGAAAAATCAAGGAGAAGTGAAAGACGATAATCTCTCCATAATAGACGTATAGACTCCAACAACTATAAAGAGGACGGACATAACTAAGGTAGAACATTGAGTATTCCACATTGGAGTATAGAAAAAAAAAATTATTTTCCTGTTTTTCTATACTCCAATATGAAAAACATTAAAACTACACGTAAAGAAAGTATTAATCGTTACAATTCATAGAAAAATACACGAATAACCGTACACATAAAGAAGAAACTTCTTTACAGACAAATCCAGAAAACGGGTAAAAAACAATCCAAAAACCCCAAAAAACAATAACTCGACATATCCAATAAACATATGAAACCTTTAATTTGGAAACAACCAGTGTGACGAACGTTTATAAAAGAAGATTTTCTCAAACTTGAAATGTCTTTATAAACTTATATTTACAGTGTCAAAATATATGTTCACACTTTTATGTTTTTTCATGAGGACTTCTCTATTTTTATCAGTTGATGTGTAATTCGGTAAATTATGTACAAGTGTGACTTTTCCTCATTGACACTATAGTTAAGAATAGAAGATACTTGGAACTGTTTGTCGGAGAACCTACCGTATTATCAAAAAGAATGTTAAAATCCTTTTATAAAAGTAATTGAAATAAAAAATATAAAACCGACACGACCCAGAAGGAACGTCAAGTGTTCGAGAGATCAACGTCACGTATCCGAATTCACGGGACTCTGTGTACCCTAGAGTCAAGGGGTTAGTCCCCAACTTGGACTCAGGGGACGTAACTTTCCGTTTAAGAATCGGTGACCTGATCGTCCTGGTGGTGGAAGTAATTGAAATCCTTCTTTATAAGACAAGGTATGAACCCAGACGTGTTTATTTACTTTTCGAGACCGTATTTACTTCCGTTTATACTTTAAGAGAAAAGGAATAAAAATTGACGCAATGTTCTGTTGCCTAATAGATTTCCTGTTTAGCCAACACAGTCGTATAAAAACCATCGTATGCATTTTATATTCCATACTATTGATATCGTGTTTCTTACCTTCCTATCTTAACCTTTACATGACTACATTCCGGGAATAGGTTGTATGCTTCGTGGTATTATAAACTTCCATCTGACACTACGAAATTTCTACGTATAAACTTGACACTCCATTGACGATTTTAAATTTTTTTACTCCATGTTTATCTTTCGGTTAACACCTCTATTTTACCTCAGTATTTTTGTGAGGTTTACTTTCCCTTTCTCTACCTTGTTTATGTTGTAATATTTTATTCTACTATCTAAATTAGGTTATTGTAGTTATTGATGTAATTTGAGTTTCAGATTTGTATGGGTAATTTAGCTTTTTTAACTACGAACTTATTTTACTTTTCTAACTTATTTTGATTATGGGGTATGATGGGTTATGATAGGTTATGGGTTATTATGGGTTATGGCAGATGTTCTTTGAGTGAATTTACATTTCTGTACAGTTTTTTAATTTAGATTCACTGACTTACCTGGTAAAGTAGGTTTTCGTAGTCTTTTGTGTAAGAAAAGTTCACATAGACCTTACAAGAGGTCCTATGTAGTATATGATCAGGTGTTTTGTAGAATCATATAAATTCTTCTGACTTTAGAATAGTCAATAGAAAAGACTTGTGTTACGATATTTTCATCTTTAGTTGATACTCCTTTGACCTTTTGTTGTCTATGTACCTCCGATTTGTTGCACGATGATTTCTTGGTTTCTCACTGACTTCTTTAGTTTCTCCTTTTTTTTAAAAATTACGGACCTCTGTTTACTGTTACTTTTGTCTTATCCGGTTTTTAGATACTTAAAGTCGTTTTCGTCAAGACTCTCCTTTCAAATATCGTTATGTTCGAATAGAGTCCTTTGTTCTTTTTAAAGTTCTTTGAATGTGAATTCTTTGACTTTTTGTCTCCTTGTTTGTTTTGGGTTTCAATTATCCTCTCTTTATTGTTTCTCGTCTCGTCTTTAGTTTGTTCGATCTTTATCTTTTCAAGTTACTATGGTTCTCGACCAAGAAATTTTAATATGTGTCTTAACTATTTAAATATCGATCTGAAGAGTTCTTTTTTTCCCTTTCCCAAATTTAGTTATATTAATCTTTACTTTTTCCTCTTCGATGTTGGTTTGGTGTCTTTATGTTTCTTAGTGTGTTCTAATGATACTTGTTGAGATACGGTTATTTTACCTGTTGGATCTTCTTTGTCTGTTTAAGGATTTTTACATGTTAGAGGGTTCTGACTTGGTTCTTCTTTATTTTTTATACTTGTCTGGTTAATGGACACTATTTTGACTTAATTGTTATTTGTTTAAGGGTTTTTGGTTTTCAATTTCTGGTCTACTTAAGATGGTTTATAAATCTTTCATTAATTGTGGTTAGGAAGATTTTGATAAGGTTTTTTGGAGTCTCCTACTGTAAGAAGGTATAAGTAAGTTACTCCGGACATTGTTTTTGGTTTCTAAGTGTGTATGTGTGTTTTCATATCCGGTTATAGTGACTACTTGTGACACATATGTTCTACTTAATTTCTGTCAACTTCTACACTTTGGTATTTTGAAGAACCTCTTTTATATCCGTCATATGAAAAACTGTAATCAGAATCGTTATAAAAAAAATTATATATAGAGGGGTCGGTTCCCTTTGTTTTCGTTTTTATTCATTTATCCCAATGTAGTTTCATTCTTCAAAAACGTTTAGGGTAGGGGTAGGTATCAATGTAATGTGTTTTTATAATTCTCGGACTTTCGTTTGGCTTCCGGACCAGGAATGGGATGTAACAACTCTGATGTGAAAAAGAAAGATCATGATGTACAACGGTAAAAATTAAGGAGGAGGCATAACGAAATAACCCTTTAATGACAAATGTTACTAGAGATATACCTGTACTCAAACTCATTTGAGGCCCTCAACTACTACCAGTCCCTCCGGACTGTACGACATCAGGTACCCCAGCGTTTCTCAACCTGTGCTGACTCGTTGACTTGACTTGACTTACTAGAGAAAACTGGTGTCTGAGTCGATGCCTCCTGGGATGGATACGAGAATCTTGACATCATTAACCACTGTGTCCATTGTGGGTAGACTCCAGGATGGGGGTACTCCGTGACCCATGATCGGTAGGTTCCTGTAAACATCTTAGATTATCAAAGGGTAGGAAGGGTCAGAACACGTCGATCTCGTAATGTGTTCGGGTGTGACTTCTCGTCGTACGTGAACCAACCTGCCCTAATTCCCTAAGACTCTCGGTTCAGTTCAACTACGACGAACAATGACAGTAAAACTAGAATGTATGTGGACCTGACCTCACTCCTTCGTGCAATGTGTTAATTTAGACTATATAGTTATTTTTACATGAACTGTATATATCAAGAAGCTATTAAAACTTTTCTTCAATGAAACAGTATTTATTCTTCATAGACCATCAACTATCAAGTGACTCTGATTTTTGTGTCTTCAGTCTCTTTACTTGTTTAAGAGATAGATGAGGACATAAACTTAAAGTACTTAAGGTTAAGAAAAATCCGATAATTTAAGGAAAAAGAAGTGTATTCGGGTCTAGTAATCCTTAACACAGACACACACATATGTACACTTAAGTGTGAATAAGTGTACCTTGTTTTGGAAGAAAGAACAAGGGAAACGAGAATGGTTGATTAAATAGTTAAATTATTACTAAATATCTTGTGGTCGAGAAAGGAAGATGTAGAAAGATAGAGGACGTGACGTTTGGTAGTCCCTTAGTACTACCTTTAATGTTCACTACTATGCCTAATTCTTCTACATTGTCTTTTGTATAGGTAACACTTAACTATGTGTCTTTGAAGAGAGGGGGGAGAGGAAGACGGAGGAAGGGTGAGGTGTAGAGTCCGGGACCTTCGTCTCTAGTCATTATTCAATCTGCCTAAGTAATGTACAGATCGAGATGGTTATAGTACGACTCAGACAGGGTTCTGAAGAGAGACAAAGTAACCAAAAAATGACTCTGTTATGATCATAATAAGGAAAGAAAAAGGAAGAGGAAAGTAGAGAGAACGGCTGATGGGTTGTCTAGACAATGTGTCTATTTACTCTATAACGACCAATGTAAAGAGACCCTTTTTTGTTTTGGTTTGATATGTACTTTTTGTAAAAAGAAGTTATCTCGAAAATACGGATGGGTTACCCAGTCGAGTCTTCCTCCCTACACGTTCACAGAACTCTCATATTATAATCTCTTGAGACAATACGTGTAACACTCGACGGAAAAAACAAATATCTACAATTGGTCTTACCTAGAAACGAAGGAAGAGACCGAAGGGACTGTGGAGTCAGTCTCAACGTATTGATAGAATTACTGGAGACACTAAAAGGAATAATGATAGTAGTGTAAATAAGTACATTGGATGTAGAATTCTCATACACGGTCTATGAGTATCAAGATCCGTAGCCATATGTTCTCACTTAATCTGTTTTAAAGGGCACGAGAACTTAGAGAACCTCTCTTTGTGTTATTTGTGTGTGTGTGTACTACAGTCCCGTATTATTCTTGATCTTTCTTTTATTTCATCCAGTTCTACTAACTCTCTTCCTCCACTTCCCCAACACGACCAAATCATCAAATGTCAACCAGTCTCTTCAAGAGAGACTTTTGAATTGCAAACTTATCTTTGTACATACTAGACTTTATCTCTCGGAACATTACACATCCATTTGTTATAAGATCAGTCTCCCTGTGTTTACGGTTCGGGAATTTCACCCCTACACGTCTCGTTTCGGGTCCTTATCGTTCTTCTCATCTTCCCTTCCATTCGTCTTTCCGTCCGTTTCTGGTCGGGTATCTGTCAGATTGTATCGTGTCATTCCTAAGATGAGATTCACTTTGTCCCTCGGTACCTTTCCTTTATTCGGTCCTTTACGGTACTACTCTGGAAGTTTTCCGAGATTGACGACACACCTCATATCTTGTTTTCTCGTTTTAGTTTCTCTACTCGACCCTCAGATGATCTTATTAGGTCTACTATCTTTTACCACAGAATTTGATCACTACTTCCACCCACCTCTGTTATTTTAACACTAAATTCAACTTTTATTTAGGTTGTCCTAAAAGACCAGTAAATGGACTCCTCATACTTTTTTCTTTTTAATACTGGTTAAGGTTATACAAATTAGACTACATGACTTATTTAGTCCAAGGTCAATTATTTTACCACTTGTCCTCCTCTCTTCACCTAAACACACCTCACCTCTTACGTTACGTTCAAGTCCAGTTCTGTCCAAATTAAACTCTACGATAATCTAGAGACTCTTCCACAACCCATCGTCTATCTGCATATCTTACAGTTTACATCTTTTTACCGACCTGACTTCTATTTTTGAATCTTCAGTTCGGTTATTTAACCTGTAGTCAACTTCTTTACAAATCCTTTCCTCCAACGCTCGATAAAATAGTTTACGAAAACTCTGCGACTCACTCTAACTGACTCTGAACTGGCAACCTAAATTGGTATACTTCTAGGTACCACTAGAACTGACCTACTTAAGTCAAATAGTAACCCTAGTTTTAGGAGTCTCAAAACAAATGTGTAATTAGTATACTTCTGGACAATAACGTTAGAGGGTTGATCTGACATTTATATTACTTCCAATCCTACTACAGAAAATCAGTGACAAAATAGAGGTGACAAACCGGGTCAGGACCTCATATCATTTACGAGGTGTTTATAGAGACCTTATAAAGTAAGACAACTCTAATACAGTTTCCTTAACTAGTAGTCCTTAAAGGAACTCCGACGTCTCATAAACCCCCGAATCACCACTAATATTACTTTATCTTTCCCATTAAATAATTCAGTAATTTCCTGGTGAAAAAATTAAAGCTATTTATAACTCAAAGACTCATATTTTACCACTTACATAAAGTTTTGATATGACATTTGTTCCTTACGGGTTATAAACCATTGGACTCTAAATTTTTATATACGTATAAAATTGATAATAAACCACGTATTTCATTTGTTAATTGAAAATCTGTTCAGTACTTCCTCTTTGTCTTAAAGAGGATACCAATAAAAGGGTTCTCTCCTTTCATAGTACAAAGTGATAAGTCTCTCGACCCGGATACAGAAACTTGTGCAAAGGACATGTACGAGTGAGTTAATCCGTTGTCATAACTAAAATCTTGTCCATTCTAGATTCTAATAGGTAAAAAAGCGTAATTGAGTCTAAGAGAGAAAGGGATTTAAGGACCTTTGTTTAATTTATGGTACTTTTTGAGCCGTTAAAAAAAGAGTCTAGTGATCCCTTGTAAACCGTTTAACGACGAAATCACGTATTTTATTGAAGATGACAGGGGTTTCGAAATTACACCAACAAGACTCAAACACTTAAATTTTAAGACCGAGTCACTCATTGATGTATCTTGTCTTTCGACCTACACTCATCAGGGTACTGGTCCCCTTAGTATTAATTTTAATCCGGTTTGTCTATGTTCTTACTAACTTTATAAGAGCCTTCCTTTGTCTCTGTAAACTTCTCCAATGTTCTGAGGACAGTACATTTTACATGAAGACTGTTACTACCACTCATTTTTATCTTTTTCCTTAAAAACTCTTTTTTCCTTTCTTTACCTTTAAAGGGGTTTAAAGTGTACGATAATTATATGTCACACAAATGGTTCTGTCAATAGTCTGGATCCCTTTACAATCCCTTTCCTTCTTCAGCTAATCACTCACTAACTGCAAACATTGTTTTTTACGTTTGACTTTGTGTCGTTATCATGACTTAAGGATCGGAGTTAATAGGGGCTTCGACTTTTACGTGATGTCTGATACGACACACAGACATGTCGAATGAGAACTTGTTTCACTCAGTGTCCTAGTCCCGGTTTCCATCTCTTTCAGAGTGACCAATCAATAATGATACTAGAAAAACATGGGTGTCCGGATCTTAGAAAGGGGTACTTCACAACTTACACTTTTTATCGTTACATAAGACCTCATGTCTTAATTATGACCGAGAAAGATTCACGAACACCCATATTCGAAATCAATAAATCCCGTCTCATTTGGATCTCCTTATAAACAAGGTAACTTTCAGATACCTTGATCTCTCATCGGGGACGAGTGGTGTTGATCTCTTTCAGTCGCGTGTCGTTGTTTTTGGATCACCAGTTTTTATTTATTGTATTTGTGTCTGAATATTAACGTATGCTATATATCTTTCGGGATTTCTGAAGTGTGTTTTTGATGATCTCAACTGTTTACTTAAGTAATTCTACCGTTCTATGTTCTAATTGTATTGTCAGTCCACAATAAAGAAATGTGATTTTTACTTTATGGTCTTTCCCTTCCATTGTTTTTTAGGTAATACAATTATTTTAGTGTAGGTTTTTTATTTTATGAATCCTTATTTTTAGTGGTTCCTTCACTCTCTGAAAATACGTCTCTTGATATTTAATAATTGTTTCCTTTGACTTCTTCTAAATTTTTTATGTTTCTTTCAGATACCGACTCTCAGATAGGTGAGAGTTGGACGGAGAATGTGACCACTAAGTAAACAAACCAGGTGTACGTAATAACTCGTGGATGAGACACGCTAAGAGTCCCGGTTCGAGACCCCAAAATTTCCACTTAAAGTATTCGTCTCGGTTTGTACATTTGGATATTACTGTTTCATATTTCATGAGAATCTATCATTCCTCCTTGAGTACTCCGAAGTCTCTTCTGACAATCCACAGTAAAGTCTACTATCGTCCACTCGTCGCACATTCTTTCCCCTCCTTCGCCTTTTCGACGATCACCTACCTCCACCCTATCTCGGACTACTTAACTCCCTTTGTTATTGTTTCATAGTTTTCACCTTTCTCTCAACCTCTCTCAGGGTACCTGGTCCTCCATCCCCTACTCCCTCTCTCCTCTGTCGTTCTACTTTTTGTCGTCTACCATATTTGAAGGAGACGTCTAGTCAAGTATTCGTTCTTCCAAATAGAAAGAAATCCTTTGAACTTGTCTGAATCACGAATTTTACCCCTATATAACTGTGCAATTTCAATCAGGACCCTATATATTGGGTTTTATTATAGATCTTTTGTGTTTTGACTAAGAAACGGGAGGTGAACACAAAATCGACCAACCCCAAAAATGACCACGTCCACTGGGTTTAAAAGTGAAGGTTCCCTAGACTCACTTATTACCGAGACGAACACATACAATGATCGTAGAGGACATGACTGAAAGTTGTACCAGTGTCTCATACGTCTCCGGATCCGTGGGGGAGAGACGGGGATAATACGATATTACTGAGAGAAAGGGAAACCTCAGTCTCAATTAGAGGGTCAGATGTGAACTTGAAAGAAAGACAGACACACGGTTCTTTATTTTTCCATCCTCAAAGTAAAAGGTTAAGTCATCTTAGAAATTACACAGGGAACTGACTTCAGAAAAGAGGAACCTAAGATTTGGTTTTCCGGTAACGAGGAAGGTCCTTCCACCCGTTACTCTACTTGGTCATGTCACATGATCACAGACATATAGTCCCTTCTTAGTAGACCTTTGGTCAACACTTGTGGAAGAAATCAGTCGTTCAGTGTCTTTCAGGGGTCTTCCGGAGTACACACACGGACTTTCTCCCGACTAGAGTCGAGGATTGCAGGTCCGTCACATGAGACAGTGTGCCTCTGGTGAGTGTCACCCCTTAGTGTGGGCACCCCACGTCCCGCTTCTACACTACGACTCTGTCGGTTCATAGTACGAAAGTTCGGGAGAAAGTGAATTCGTAATATTTTAATAAGTAATTTTTCAAAAGTCCCAAGATTTAGAAATAAGGTAAACCTTCAAGTTCCATCCCTAGGTTGAAATAAGAAAAAGGTTTACTAATTTGACTGACATGTTTATTGTTTGTGTAAAGAAAAGTGGTAAAATAATATATTAGTTTAGAGTAAGTATAGTCGATAAGTTATCAAACAAAGTAAGTAATAGACAGATAAGGACGTCGTCTTATATCGTCGTTTATGACGTCAAATTTATTGACCGTTTCAGGAAGACTTGTAAGAAGACATAGTCCAAGAAGGACGGATAAGAACGTCTGAAAATAAGAAGGTTTAAAATTTTGACAAAAGGGTTCAGGGGTCTCCTAAGATAATCTTAAAATAACCCGACATTATTTGAATATCCAACCAAAATCCTTTTTACTTGTAGAAATGTTACATACAGAAAGTTCGGTTCTTATACTGTACGGAGAAAAAAAAAAAAACCAGGTACGATGTGTCGTACGTCCTAGGATCAAGAAGGTTGGTCCCTAATAGGGTATGGGGAGAGTCACCTTTGTACCTCAGGGTTAGTGACCAGGTAGTCCCTTCAGGGGACTGTACGGATAAATAAATACATTCAAAAGAAAGAGTAACCTGTGACTAAGAATCACTATACCTGATTAAAGAAGAGTTTTTCGGTTAAAACAACAACAACAATGATTGGAAAGACACTCTTCGTTCAAGTTGTTTCACTTTAGTAAAGTAACCCAACCCAGTGGTTCATGAGAACTGTCAATCGTATTTGTGTACCCACATAACAACTTTTGACACAACACTACTAATTGATAAGTTCTAAGGTCCGACCCTAAAAACAACTTGACTTATATCTCCCTACCAGTCAACCTTTTTGACGAACCTTCTAAGTTCTGTGGATCTTTCGTGGTTACATATAAAAACAAGAAACGGATACTTCCTAAAGAAAAAAATTTTTTTTCTAACAAAGTAATAAAGTCTCGTCTCTACCTCCGATATTAGAATAGAACTGGTGTATAAACACCGTGTGGACTCTTGACAAACGTATTTACGTAACCGATCTCCGGTATAGATGACCAGGTTTTGGATAAGATTTGGACTGTTCTGTCATTTCTTCTTACCACACACGGTTCACTAAATTGTTGCGAACGGTTTCTTCAGTGGTGCAGACGAGAGAAAAAGGAAACACAAAAGTTACGGATTGTGTTACAGAGTATGTATGAACCACAGATTACTAAATGACTTCCTTATTTACCTGACAAGTCGTTCCTAAATAGACACACGAAAAATTCCACTTTTGAACTTGTCACATTAACCGAACCAATTGGCGGTAGGGGAGACGGAGGTACCGCCTAGGTTGTCGGAGACCTGACCATCGACTCTGACAGCACTGGAGGACTGAAACGAGGGGATTGTTGGAGAAGGTCCCGGACGAATACCTCGAGCCAGTCGAGGAGGATCAAGTGGAAGGTAAGGTCACCACCCACAAGGGTTTTTCGGTTGAAGACAAAAGGAAGGGTGGTCGGAAGACAACGGTTTCTAGTAAACACAGAGGATGGGTCGGTTCAGGGGTCTATGACCTGTTGTTGTGACTGTAAAACGACAACTGAGACTTTAGTCTCTCATAGTACAATATTAACCCCACAACCTTACTGTGAAATTACTACCTAAAACGGACCAGAGGAAATGTTTTACTTGTCCGATCTCCCGATCTTACTGCGTTAGTATCGGTCTTATTCCGTTACTTTTACGAAAAACCGGGTCTCAACGTCGATACCCGAACACTTATTTTTACTACAATGCAGTTTGTCTTACACCGCGCTGTCTTTTCGTACAGGTGAGTCGATTAGTTTCGGTCCTCAGTTGCTGACCGTAATCCTCGACCTTATCACACGGTTCCGTAATCTTTGGTCTCTTATGACGTCCTATATAGGTTCTATCGACGTCGGTTTTCGACTCGAAGATGTATGAGAGTTCCTGTGTACGGTACCCGTTGGACTTAAATTACAGGTTCTTCCTTCGTCTATATTACCTCTCCCTGACAATGTTTTCGAGAACGTAGATTCACTCTTAATAACTTTTCTGAACCTCTCAGTGTTCCCCTTGTCTCTCCGACCCTTGTCTAAGATTTCGGTAAAGTCTCTATCTTAATTACCCTTATTTACCGACAACTCGGTTTTCAATACTTAAGATCTCCATAATCAACCCTATCTCTCTTTCACGTTGATCTTTTTCGAGTTTACTATCTTATACCAGGTATTTCTAGTATCCGTAACATTTTTAAGTCTTTCGTGTTACTAGTGACGGTACCCAGGAAAATTTTGACCGATAAATTTTACGTAATAGTATAAACAGACACTGTTAAGACATTCTCACTGTCGGAAATTTTAATGAAGATAAACTTGACGAGACTCTCACACTGAATGGGTCCAAATACATCGTCGAACCTCCGTATAGACATTCTTCTAGACTCCGGAAAATTAAAGGTACAGGACGATAACCTGAGGTGAGTGTAAACGATAAGTCAGGAGTATCAGGGGTGGATTAAACCTGAATGTGTATGTGTGTGTGTGTGTGTGTGTGTGTGTGTGTGTGTGTGTGTGTACGGAGGTCAGAGGATTTCAAACTCGAATTAAAGACTCTGATTTTCACTAAAGAGATAATAGTTATGAAGGTATATATCTGTCTATGTACTCTATTTACACACTTATAACAATCTACAAAAACCTTGATCCCTTCAATATTGGAGGACCAATATGGGAAAAGTCCTTGAGATCTCACTGTTCTTGTGACCATAGATGAAAGGAGAGGAAGTAGGAAGGTTGAAAAAGGGTCGTTTGTAAATACCTCAAGATTACTTATGTTGAGTACGACCCGAGACTCTCTGTATTTTTATTTTTCTGGCCCAGGGGATTGGAGATCCTATCCCCCTCAGTTCAGACGTACTCGGGAGAGTCTCTTTTCAGTCCCCAAGAACTCCCCGTGAACTCACGACTTCTCGGACGTTAGTCTATACCCACATATTTCCTCTTCCCAAAAGGTCTCAGGACAGTCCTCGTTTGACTCTTCCATCTTCCCTACTTCCCGTGCACGGAGGAGAACATGTGTTTTAGTCCCAGCATCCTTGTGTTGTCTCCCAACACACCGTGTCTACCCACCGGTGGGGAGGGGTCGTGTGTCCCTGACACATGAACTCTCAGGTCGTCGAAAGAAACCGTCCGATCGTCTCTCCGTTCGTAAATCTCCGGAATAGTAGACTTTAACCGACTGTTTCGACAGGATGAATCCCTCTTGAAACAAAATCAACATCTTTCTGGACCTCGAAAATCGTTTCGATTTATCTAATGTCAAAACAGAGATGGTGAATGATCCACTCGTTAGAACCCACTTATCAAAGACACTCGAGACCAAAGAGGTAGACATTTTTAGGGTTCACCATTATTCACTCACTAGGACAAATAACTTAAGACACTTAACGAAAAATTAGGAATGTTGGTGGGATACAATATTAACAATAATTTTGAGTTGTAATTTTTTTTATTCTAGAACAGTAGATCAGGGTAGTAAAGTACCGTTTATCGATTCTCAGCCCGTGTTGACTCGCTGAAGTGAAAGTGAAAAGTGAAAGTACGTAACCTCTTCCTTTACCGTTGGGTGAGGTCACAAGAACGGACCTCTTAGGGTCCCTACCCCCTCGGACCACCCGACGACAGATACCCCAGCGTATCTCAGCCTGTGCTGACTTCGCTGAATCGTCGTCGTCGTCGTCGTCGTCCACTCCTTTTTCACCTTCGTCACTGTCTAAAATAAAACAACCTGAGGTTTTAATGACACCTACCACTGACGTCGACACTTTAATTTTCTACGACCGAGAAGCCTTCCTTTCGATACTGTTTGGAACTGTCGTATAATTTTTCGTCTCTGTAGTGAAACGGTTGTTTCCAGACAGGTCAGTTTCGATACCAAAAAAGTCATCAGTGCATACCTACACTCCTAACCTGGTACTTCTTCCGACTCACGACTTCTTAACTACGAAAACTTGACACCACGACCTCTTCTGAGAACTCTCAGGGAACCTGACGTTCCTCTAGTTTGGTCAGTTAGGATTTCCTTTAACCGGGACTTACAAGTGACCTTTATAACTACGACTTCGAGGTTATGAAACCGGTAAGCTACGTTTCTGGGACTACGAGTCTTTCTAACTTTCGTTTTCCTCTTCCCCGCCCCGTCATCTCCTACTCTATCAATCCGTCGTAGTGACTGAGTTACCTGTACTTAAACTCGTTTGAGACCCTCTATCACCTCCTGTCTCCTCGAACAGTACGACGTCAGGTACCCCAGCGTTTCTTCGTCTGTACTGAATCACTGACTTGTTGTTGTTACTAAGGGTATCATGTACACTCCTTTGTCTGAGTCCCTCTAACTCATGTAAAAGTTTTCAATATATAGATCATTAACCGTCCCGACCTTAAACTTAAATGAAACACTGAATTTGGGACACAAGGATGGTAAATGTGAGAACGTGGAGAGAAGGTTTCTAAACATACTTCTGGATTTACTTTGGTTCAAAGTGACTTTACAACCATTAAATAAACAGATAATTTACGGATTGACTCGACTATGAATGTTAGAATCGAAATAAATCTCTTATCAAAACTCAGATACATCAATATAATAAAAAGTTTGTATTAGTGAAAAAAGTAATTTAAAAAAAGGAGTTTAAAATGTAAAAATAACAAATAAAATAGTATTTTAACGAAAAACTCCTTACTTTTTAGAAAACTTGTAATGTTTTTACCAATCTTTATTAACCGTATGACAACGGTCTAATGAATATGGAACAGTCCAATTATATATGGAAATAATTGATAATAATAGGTTTTTACCAGTAAGAAAAGAACTAAATCGTCACTGTACCCTTTCCTAGTAAACTGATCCTCAGACCCTTGGGTGTAAGATTGGGGTCCAGACTCACGTGACAGGACACAACTAGAATCCGGTCACGTGAGAAACCCGACGATAACGAAGTACAATTTTGTTCCCCTAATCTACTCTACTGACCGTTTCAGGGAACGTCGTAATTGTTCGATGCTAAGAAGTGTTAAAATCTTCTCCTGTATTAAGTCTTATATTAAAATTTAGTTAAAGACAATATTCTGAGAACCATTATTATATACTTCATGGAGGTTCATTCAGTCTTTTTCTTTGGTTTAATTTCTTTAAACTGATCAATTGGAGATTCAAGAAAGGTCGAAACTTTGAGATAGTAGGTTTAATATGAGGTAACATTAGAGTCTCGTCAAACATGATAAAGTTTCTGAAAGATCACTAAATAAGATAAACCAGGAGTATCCCTGTTATACTTCCTCGCTCCTCCATCTAATATAGGTGTGAGATGTGTACTTCCTTGACTTCTGGTTCGCCGCCGGCGTCCAGTGACCGATCAATCCCTGTCTCGTCCCCGTCTCTCCGAGAGACTGGGCTCGAGACAAGTGAGGTGGTGCCGTAGGGACTGACTTATTTATAATTGCCAGTTGCTTCGAACGAATTATGTTTGACGTAAAATAAGATCAAACTGTCTACTCATTAGGGTTCACTAACTTAAGGAAAAAAACTTTCAGGTTTCAGAAATCAAGTAGGCAAAAACTCAGTAAACATCCCAGTTGTTCCAATCCTGTGTGTTGTAAACGTTGAAACGGGTTTAAGCTTTAGTCTTTTCGATCCCTCACCCAAAATAAACAAAAAGTTGAATTCTTACAGTCTATTTATTATACGATTTGAGAGAAACTGGAGTATTGAAAAGAATTTTTGACACTCGGAAACTCCTGTAAACTGTTGATACTGATTCATTGTATATGGATGTATATAATTTACAATAACGACACAAACACCTTTTCTAATTGAATCATACAGAGGTGACAAATTTTTATAATTGTATAATCATAACAACTTCGTCAAATAATAATAAAATACCGTCAAAATGTGTGTGTATTATTCTTTTTTTAAATAGTCATGTCTTCTCACGTTTTACCTATACACCTAACTACGAAAACTTGACACCACAACCTCTTCTGAGAACTCTCAGGGAACCTGACGTTCCTCTAGGTTGGTCAGGTAAGACTACCTCTAGTTGGGACCCTAAAGAAACCTTCCTTACTACGATTTCGACTTTGAGGTCATGAAACCGGTGGAGTACTCTTCTTAACTGAGTAACCTTTTCTGAGACTAGGACCCTCCCTAACCCCCGTCCTCCTCTTCCCTTACTGTCTCCTACTCTACCGACCTACCGTAGTGTCTGAGCCACCTGCACTCAGACTCACTTGAGGCCCTCAACCACTACCTGTCCCTCCGGACCGCACGACGCTAAGTACCCCAACGTTTCTCAGTCTGTGCTGACTCGTTGACTTAACTTGACTTGACTTATTCCTGGATGACATATGTCTCTTGAGATGAACTATGAGACATTACTGGATATACCCTTTTCTAAGATTTTTTCTCATCTATATACATATACGTATTGACTAAATGAAACGATATATCGTCTTTGGTTGTGTTGTAACATCTATTTGATGTCAGGTCACTTTTTAAAAAATTTTTTACCTATACTAGAGGTATGGTAACGTTGGATCCGGACGAGAAGTCTTTGTCGTGGTAATTGTCATGACAATGATCTAGTGTATTGTCAATGGTAATATTAAATTTTATTTTACGACTATCGAGGTGAAGAGTCAAACAGTTGAAATCTTTCATACACTTTCACTTTCACTTCAGCACAGGTTTTCCGCTGGGGTACCTTCCATCGGATGGTCCGATACCCTAAAAGGTCCGTTCTTATCACCTCACCCGACGATAAAGGAAGAGGTCCCCTAGACTTTCATACATGACTGAGGGTATGTCCTTTTTAATCATTACAGAAAACAAATATGAAGGAGGGTTGAACAGACATAGAGAAGTAGTGGATGAAACGTAATCAATATAATAAATATTATATAAAACTTACAAAGATTAAGATATAAATTTAATAAGAAATATTGAAATTTATTACATGGATTTGAAGATGAAGACATAAATGATTCTGTCTGTAAAAACTAAGGGTCAATATGTTCTGACAGGTAGAAAGTTCTTCGGACTATCCGATGTCAGGTGCCCCAGCGTCTCAGCCTGTGCTGACTCGCTGAAGTGAGTGAGTGAGTGACATTAATATTAATTCAGAAGACTTCTCATTTTTGCAATTGGGTACATTTCGTGAGGAGATGTTGATGGTCGATAATGATAGTTGACTCAACACATCTACTTAGGTGTAGTTCTTCCTTTACACTAGGATAAATTGACTTTTAAGTGTCGAATTTACTCAAAGAAGATTTGAACTTCTTGATTCTGTCGGAAGATGGAAGAAAAGAAACGAGGAGAAGAATGAAAGACATGAAGGAGACCGAGTATAAGTTTCTCGTAACGAAGAACAAAAGAAAGAACATAATATGAAACTAAAAAACA
Source organism: Capra ibex (assembly GCA_006410555.1). Taxonomy (NCBI): domain Eukaryota; kingdom Metazoa; phylum Chordata; class Mammalia; order Artiodactyla; family Bovidae; genus Capra; species Capra ibex. Next base: position 45,479,171 of record SJYO01033645.1, on the reverse strand, counting down.
AACCTGAAAAAACCAAACAAACAAATTTTTGAGTAAACCGACGTGGTCCTACGCCCTAGAAGCTAGAAATAATGTCGTACACCCTAGAAATCAATGCCGTACACTTGAGAATCGACGTCGTACACCATAGATACTGGCACTGGTCCCTAGTTTGGACCCGGGGGACGTGACCCTCATGTTAGAATCGGCGACCTGGTGGTCCCTTTAGGAAACCTAATGTTAAACAACCTAATGAGGAAATTCAAAAACCGAACACAACACAGTCTTCTTTCAAGAGACTAAAGGACCTACAGATTTTTACCAGAAAGGAGTTCCCTAATGTATAGTCAAACTGGGTGTAGAAACTCGACAAGACGTCCTTGATTCTGGGCGGAGGTGGACCAACTTCTACCACTGGTATTTGACTAGTATTTGTAAATTTGGTATCTGACCAACTTGGTCTTCCAATTACTAATTCTAGGGACTTTATAGTGACAATGGAAGGGTGGTTGTTTAGTCTTTTTACAGGTGCTCGACTAGCGTATGGGACACTGAGAGTGGGGATTACAATGGAAATTTTTAGGAACGGACCCAGAAGGGACCACTGAGTCACCATTTCTTAGGTGGACGATTACGTCCTCTGTGTCCAGACTAGGGACCACGTCCTTCTAGGGTGTACGACACTTCGTTGATTTGGTTATCCCGTTTTGATAACTCGGACCCGAGATCTCGGACCCTCGGTGTCGATGACTCGGTTGTGCGACTTTAATGACTTCGGGCGAGTGAGATCTCGGGCACGAGACGTTGTTCTCTTCGATGAGTTACTCCTCATCGCGGGTGAGTAGTGTTGATCTCTCATCGGGGGTGAGAGACGCAAAAGTATGACAAGTATCCCAAGAGTTCCGTTCTTATGACTCACCAAACGGTAAGGGAAGAGATCACCTTGTGCAAAACAGTCTGGAGAGGTAGTACTGGACAGGTAGTACCCACCGGGATGTACCGTACCGAGTATCAAAGTAACTCAATCTGTTCCGACACCAGGTACACTAGTCAAACTAGTCAAAAGACATTAACACCAAAAGTAAGACAGACGGGAGCCAACCTATTCCTATTCTCCGAATACCTTCAAAGGATTACCTTCTCTGACTGACACCCCCTTCGACCCAGAATAAAACTACCCGTCCAGGTACGAGTCATTTATAAATTAGGCTAAAAGACAACTATCCACCCTAATACAAGGGAGGGACAACAAACTGGACTCTGGTTTGATACGTTCTCCTTTACTTTTATTACCACTACCACTATCTTAAGGTCAACTCGATAAAGTTTAGGATTTTCTACTACGACGCTTTCACGACGTGAGAAATACAGTCGTTTTAACCTTTTGAGTCATCACCTGTGTCCTGACCTTTTTCAGTCAAAGTAAGGTCAGGGTTTCTTTCCGTTACGGTTTCTTATGAGTTTGATGACGTGTTAACGTGAATAGAGTGTGTGATCGTTTCATTACTAGTTTTAAGAGGTTCGGTCCGAAGCTGTCGTGTACTTGACACTTGGAGGTCTACAAGTTCGACCTAAATCTTTTCCATCTCCTTGGTCTCTAGTTTAACGGGTTTAAGTGACCTAGTAGTTTTTTCGTTATTTCAAGGTCTTTTTACAGATGAAGACGAAATAACTGATGTAGTTTCGGAAAGTAACACACCCAGTGTTGTTTGACACCTTTTAAGAAGTTCTCTACCCTTATGGTCTGGTGGAATGGACGGAGGACTCTTTAGGACTACGACTACGATCTTTTCTAACTCCCGTCCTCCTCTTCCCCTGCTGACTCCCACTCTACCAACCCACCGTAGTGGTTGAGCTACCTGTACTCGAACTCGTTCGAGGTGCATAACTACTATCGGTCCCTTCGGACCGTACGACGTCAGGTACCCCAGTGTCTCAACCTGTTTTGACTCGTTGACTTGACTTGGGTCAGAGACGTTAATCTCTTTTCCGGTGCTTCGTTACTTCTGAGTCGTGTTGGCTTTTATTTCTTTAATTTAACATAAAAAATTTTTTCGTAACAATTTTTATGAACGGACTTTCGGTGAACCCTCAAGATCAGAAAACTTATGTACAACGGGTTAGCGGAACGAACCGAGGGATGCTATTCACGACATGAAAGGAAGTGGTGTTATTTATTCATTTATTTTATAAAAACACAAAAAAAATCGGGAGTGTAAAATGACTATCAAAACGGTCCAAATCTTATGATTTTAAGTAAAAGAGGAGGAGTCGTAAAACTTATGAAAACGGTTATCTTACGTTCTAAGTAACCTCGTCCTAAAACCAGACAAACTAAGTGACTATATAGGGTTCCTAGATTTTATCACAGATCGTGTGTCATATGTGAGTTGTATATAAACAGAATAATTAACAGAAGACAATGATCATAACGACTTTTCTTCAACCTACTGTCAAACTATCAGTAAGGAAAAGTAAAGAAGGGAAAACCCTTCGAAAATCCCAAAGAAAGACAAGAATCTTAAGATTTTAAAAGGACCATCGAGTCTACCATTTCTGAGACGGACGTTACACCCTCTGGGTCCAAGTTAGGGACCCAGGAGACCTCTTCCGTTACCGTTGGGTGAGGTCGTAAGAACGGAGCTCTTAGGGTACCTGTCTCCTTGGACCGTCCGATGTCAGGTTTCAAAGGGTTTCTCAGTCTGTCGACTCGCTGATTGTGAAAAGACAAGAACTTCAAGATTTTAAAGTGGTCCCACAGATATATACACGAGAACAAACAAAAAGGACGAGTCATTATACACCTGAAACAGTTGGATTTTTGAGAATCACATTCCTTTAAATAAAGTGATAGAAGAACTAATAAAGAAAAAGAGGTATCAAGGATATGTAAAAACTTAGTGTAAAGTATTTATAATCGAAATGATTGTGATTGAAGGTATACACAAGTAAAAAAAGAGTATAGAGACAGAAAAATAAAGGAAATAGAAGGTCCATTGGTTGAACTAGAAGATAACCATTAGATATAATAAATCGTTAAGGTAACTTTAAAAGTAAAAATCAAAGATACTTGAGAAAGTTCAAGAGACTAATAATGAAAAATAGTGTTCGACATTAACAGACGTCTTACGTTATCCAATATTTAAAGTGTCTACTATATTAATTGTAACAATAACGAGAATAACCTTAACAAACTTTATAATGGAAAGACTTAACTAATTATTTCTTACACTAACCAAACACATAAAAAAAAATTTAAGAGAAATTGACGAACTCAATAGAAAAGGAGGTTGGAGTCAATAGATTAAATAAAAGATTCAGAAAGGGAAAACGTAACAAAAAAAAAAAGAGTGTTCAAACTACAAAGGACAACACGTAAAGATACTTATTTAATTCTTGATTTGTTTGTGGAATTAAATCATCTCCATCGAACACACCCAAAGGAGGAGGAGTTAACAAATTTAAACAAAAGGATTCTTCGAGAACTTATCTTACTGACTATCGAAAATGTAATCATCCACCCCAAACACCTGTCCTTCTGAAAAGCCATCCCAAAGGACACCCGTTTTTTTGTTTGTTCGTTCACCCCCACCCCCGTCACCTCCCCCATCCCTCCACCCCCGGTCTTAACTTCCCCACCCCCCCTTTGTCTTCAAAAGTCGACCTTACCCACCTCTACGTAAAATTCTCACTAAAACCGATAGGTGAGGTTATAAGCACGGACCTGTTAAGGTACCTGTCTCCTCGGATACCCGATATCAGGTACCACAACGTTTCACAACCTATGCTGACTGGCTGATTGTGTGAAAGTGTGAGTAACGACGACGAGGACGACGACGACAACGATTCAGCGCAGTTAGCACAGGTTGAGACACGCTGGAGTATCTGCTGTCGGGTGGTCCGAGGAGACAGGGACTCTAAGAGGTCCGTTCTTATGACCTCACCCAACGGTAAAGGAAGAGGTAAGTGTACGTGATTCATGTTGTTTGAGACTCAAATAACATCTATAGGTCTTTTTAGGACTGGTTCTTGGGAGAGACTCGACTGTCGAACGAAGGATTTCCCGTCACACAGACCGAAAACCGGGCTCCCGTTTTCAGAGTCGACGGTTCGAAACAAACGCGTTCAGTTCCTTTCCCCGGATCGACAGGGATCCGTGAGTCAGATCAAGAGACTACTCCGGTGAATAGTAACGGGGTGTCGAGTAGTAACATATCGAACGACTCACACTCGAGGGAAGGTCCCGGAGGAATCCCTTTGTACAAGTAAAGAGCACAGGACCGGACTTCAAACGGTATGTGAAACAGAGTCAGGTAGGTAGACGAAAGACAGAAAGTGTCTAAAGAGTTTTGAAGGCAAGACTACTACTATGACAAAGAGCAAAGGATAAGGACAAAAATAGAGTAAGAGAAATTTCTGAAAAAGACAGTGAAACTACCCTGATGCCCACCATCGTCTTCATTTGTGTACACGTATTAGGTGGCACGACACACACACATACACGCGCGCCTAATTGTACGCAGAGTTTTCGTTTACATCATCATATAGGTCAATTAGGAAACTCCCCTCTACCTCAGGATCTTTACTTGTCTGACATGAGAGACTTAAGGAATCAACTCAGTTCACAAAATAGGTCAATTACGAATAATTTTTGTGAAATACGACTTATTACACGGTCTTTAACGTCAATACTTCAGACTTTTATTTTTTAAATTTCACTATAAATCTTAATAAAATGTTCTAATAAACATAAGGGTTTCCTTATAAACCAGCAACAACGAAAAGGTCAGGGGAATGGAGACTTAAAGCTGAACTGAAGGGGTTGAGGGTTTATCATTTAAATGAGGGTTTACCATTTAAACTCCCTGATGAACGACCCTAACAAAATTCGTGTTAAACCATTCTTAAGAACAAGTTGAGTATAGAAGACCGGATAGTTATATTAAACCTAAAAGAACTAAGTCTAAAGAACAAAATCTTTAAAGAAGACACATTCCTGTTTTACCTCTTCCGTTACCGTGGGGTGAGGTCATGAGAACGGACCTTTTAGGGTACCTACCTCCTCGGATCTTCCCACGTCAGGTACCCCAGCGACTCCCAACCTGTGTTGACTCGCTGAAGTGAAAGTGAAAAGTGAAAGGACGTAACCTCTTCCTTTACCGTTGGGTGAGGTCACAAGAACGGACCTCTTAGGGTCCCTGCCCCCTCGGACCACCCGACGGTAGAGACCCCAGCGTGTCTCAGCCTGTGCTGACTTCACTGAATCGTCGTCGTCGTCGTTCCTGTTTTATAATTCTGATTCTGTTAGTTTTTTTAAAAATAATATTTTCGTCTCAATGTTGAGACTTTACTCTTTATGCGAATTGTGATTATTTAGACAGTTTAGAACCGAGATGGTAGTGGGACCCGTAGTTGGAACGTGGGACCCGTTTACTAAATTTGATTCGGAGTGAAAAAACTTGAACTTTTACTGGTATTGTTTTTCGTAAATGGAGTCTCCGATGGAGTATCCAATACTTTTAATTCTATTACATGTATTTAGGGAATCATGTTAGGGACTGAGTAATCCACAATCGTTAGTAATAATTGTAGATGTTTATTAAGTTTAGATATAATGTCTTGTCAAGACCTTATTTGTAGGTTGAAGAAGAATTCTATAAGTATTTTATATCCTTTATGAATGAAGGAGTAAGGTAGATATCCGTAAAAAACCGTTATTTTGTATTTATTGTATTTTGACTGGTAAAGTTGGTAAAAATTAACACTTCAAGTCACGAAATTCATATAAGTGTAATAACACATTGGTAGTGGTGGTAGGTAAAGATCTTGAGAAAAGTAGAACTTTTTATCCTTGAGACATGGGTAATTTGTTATTAAGGGATGAAAAGGGAAGAGGGTCCCGGATCATTGGTAGTAAGATGTAAGACAGAGATACTTAAACTGATGAGACCTGTGGAGTTTATTCGACTAAACATGTTATAAACAGGAGAACACTAACCGAAAGAAGTGAGTCGTATTACATAAGTTCCCAGTCCCATCGTACATAATCTTAGAGTAAGGAACTTTCTGACTTATTATAAGGTAACATACATACGAATAAAACAAATAGACAAGTAGACAGTTACCCATACCCAACGAAAGTGAAAACCCAATGTCACTCATTACTACGATACTTGTACCCACATGTTTGTAGACTAGTTTAGGGTCGACAGTAAGGAATACCCATATCTGGGTCTTTACCTTCACGACCAGTGTGCCTTGGACTGAAAAAACGAGAGTGAGAACAGAAAACCACAGGGTGTGGTCAAACGTAAGGACATAAACTCTCTGCATTTTCAGTGTGTGGTCTGTACAGAAGAAGAGACAAAGTATCTGTTTGTACGATTACATAGAGAAGTTTCTCCCCCCTACTCCAGGAAAAGGAGTGACCGTGTCTCAGACGGACGTAACAGGGTGACTCTACTGGGAGAAGGTTGTTGTGTTCTTTCTGATGTGTACCTGTAGTGGTCTACCAGTTGTGGCTTTGGTCTAAGTAATATAAGATACGTCGGTTTCTACCTCTTCGAGATATGTCAGTTGTTTTTGTTCTGGCCCTCGACTGACACCGAGTCTAGTACTCGAGGAATAATGGTTTAAATCTGAATTTAATTTCTTTCATCCCTTTTGGCGATCTGGTAAGTCCATACTGGATTTAGTTTAGGGAAGACTAATATGTCACCTTCACTCTTTATAAAAATTCCCGGATCTAGACTATCTATCTCACGGACTACTTGATACTTTACTCCAAGCACTGTAACATGTCCTCTGTCCCTAGTTCTGGTAGGGGTACCTTTTCTTTACGTTTTTTCGTTTTACCGACAGACCACTCCGGAATGTTTATCGACACTTTTCTTCTCTCCGTTTTTCGTTTCCTCTTTTTCTTTCTATATTCGTAGACTTACGTCTCAAGGTTTCTTCTCGTTCTTCTCTATTCTTTCGGAAGAAGTCGCTAGTTACGTTTCTTTAGCTCCTTTTGTTGTCTTACCCTTTCTGATCTCTAGAGAAGTTCTTTTAATCTCTATGGTTCCCTTGTAAAGTACGTTTCTACCCGAACTATTTCCTGTCTTTACCAGACCTGGATTGTCTTCGTCTTCTACAATTCTTCTCCACCGTTCTTATGTATCTTCTTGACATGTTTTTTCTAGAAGTGTTGGGTCTATTAGTACTACTACACTAGCGATTAGATCTCAGTCTGTAGAACCTTACACTTCAGTTCACCCGGAATCTTTCGTAGTGATGTTTGTTTCGATCACCTCCACTACCGTAAGGTCAACTCGACAAAATTTAGGACTTTCTACTACGACACTTTCCCGACGTGAGTTATACGGTCGTTTAAACCCTTTGAGTCGTCCCCGGTGTCCTGACCTTTTCCAGTCAAAAGTAAGGTTAAGGTTTCTTTCCGTTACGGTTTCTTACGAGTTTGATGGTGTGTTAACGTGAGTAGAGTGTACGATCATTTCATTACGAGTTTTAAGAGGTTCGGTCCGAAGTCGTTATGTACTTGGCACTTGAGGGACTACAAGTTCGACCAAAATCTTTTCCGTCTCCTTGGTCTCAAGTTTAACGGTTGTAGGCGACCTAGTACCTTTTTCGTTCTCTCAAGGTCTTTTTGTAGATAAAGACGAAAAAACTGGTACGGTTTCGGAAACTGACACACCTAGTGTTCTTTGACACCTTTTAAGACTTTCTCTACCCTTATGGTCTGGTGGACTGGACGGAGAACTCTTTAGACATACGTCCAGTCCTTCGTCGTCAATCGTGACCTGTACCTTGTTGTCTAACCAATGTATATCCTTTTCCTCATGCAGTTCCGACATATAACAGTGGGACGAATAAATTGAAGATACGTCTCATGTAGTACTCTTTACGACCCGACCTTCTTCGTGTTCGACCTTAGTTCTAACGGCCCTCTTTATAGTTATTGGAGTCTATACGTCTACTGTGGTGGGAATACCGTCTTTCAGTTCTCCTCGATTTTTCGGAGAACTACTTTCACTTTCTCCTCCCGCTTTCACAACCGAATTTCGAGTTGTAAGTCTTTTGCTTCTAGTACCGTATACCAGGGTAGTAAAGTACCCTTTATCTACGCCTTTGTCACCTTTGTCACAGTCTGAAATAAAAAAACCCGAGGTTTTAGTGACGTCTACCACTAACGTCGGTACTTTAATTGTCTGCAAATGACGAACCTTCTTTTCAATACTGGTCGGATCTATCATATAAGTTTTCGTCTCTGTAATAGAACGGCTGATTCCAGGCAGATCAGTTCCGATACCAAAAAGGACACCAGTACATACCTACACTCTCAACCTGACACTTCTTCCGACTCGTGGCTTCTTGACTACGAAAACTTGACACCACAACCTCTTCTGAGAACTCTCAGGGAACCTGACGTTCCTCTAGGTTGGTCAGGTAAGACTTCCTCTAGTCGGGACCCTAAAGAAACCTTCCTTACTACGATTTCGACTTTGAGGTCATGAAACCGGTGGAGTACGTTTCTGGACTGAGTAACCTTTTCTGAGACTACGACACTCCCTAACCCCCGTCTTCCTCTTCCCCTGCTGTCTCCTACTCTACCGACCTACCGTAGTACCTGAGCTACCTGCACTCGGACTCACTTGAGACCCACTACCACTACCTGTCCCTCCGGACCGCACGACGCTAAGTACCCCAGCATATCTCAGTCTGTACTGACTAGCTGGATTGACTTGACTTGACTATTGAGTGGACCGGCTAGGTGAATGACAGGGTGTCTGTCAGTTTTTGAGACCCCTGGTCCTCAGTACGACACCGGGGTCAATAAACCCTACCCACGTGGGAAAGACGATCGGTAGTCTTTATCGAGATGTTCCTGATGGGGAGTTGCTGAGGTTTCTGTTCCTTAACCAATTCTCTAGAAAATAAAAAGGGACATGTGAGTGACGGTAAATTGTCACGATGTTTACCAGAAACGTATGAACTTTACACGGTCTTCACACATTCCGTTGTCCCCACGTTTTCAAACACTCCGAACCGGAGAGTCAAATCACACCTCGAATATCTATAGAAGAGATGTAGGGGAGTCTTATTTACTATTGATCTGATAGAGTAAGTTCCTACAATTTTTTAACAGTTTGTCATAAAACTAAACGAAACCGTCACCACCCAGAACCAAACCATCCAAGACATTGACCTGTTAAATACTCGGGACACTCCTTTTCTTATGTTTTAATACTCAAGTTTTATTCTATGTTAACCCCGAAGGGACAACCGAGTCACCATCTTGTTAGACGAACGGTTACGTCCTTTGCACCCAAACGAGGGACTAGACCCTTCTAGGGTGTACGGCGTCTCGTTTATTTGGGTACGCGGTGTTGATGACTTGGACACGAGGTCTCGGGCCTCGGTGTCGATGACTTCGGGTGGGTGGGATCCCGGACACGAAAAGTTCCTCTCTTCGGTGGCACTACTCTTCGGGTGAGTGGCGTCGATCTCTCATCGGGGACGAGCACCGTTGATCTCTTTTCGGACGTGTCGCCACTTCTGGGTCGTGTCGGTTTTTATTTATTTTAATATTTTTATTTCAGTGTTGGTACTACGTGTATTTTCTTTACTCTGTGTTCCAGTACCTTCCCTATTCTCGTTCACTTCCCCCCAATGAGGTTTCGTATTTAAAACAATTGAAATGTCATTTAGAGACCTCTTTCCGTACCGTGGGTGAGGTCATGAGAACAGACCTTTTAGGGTAACTGTCTCCTCGGACCACCCGGTGTCAGGTATCCCAGTATCTCAACCTGTGATGACTTCGTTGAGTCGTACGTGCGTACGTGTCATTTAGACTAATATCTAAACTTCTTATAACTTTCTTAGGAAATCGAGACTTTAGAGAGAAAGTTATCATGAATACCACCCGGATTTCAAAGACAGTAAAAGTAAGATATCAATTCTTTATTTCTCGAGTCACTATAACCCTTACAAACCCACGGTCCACTGTGAAATTCTGGTAGTCCGAACTTCCTATTTTGTTCCAAAATTTTTTTATGGTACAAGTAACATTTTATATACCTTTCCGTTTCTCTTTTTGTTTAAGTGGATAATTAACGAGATGATAGGTCTTTAGTAGTGACGGTTGTAAAACCCCTTATCGAAGGGTCAGACAAAATACAAAAGAGTTTACATATTGAACAAAAATTTAAATAGTAATAATGTAAAACGTATTGTCATGAGTCCGTATAGAGTTCTGGTACGTAAAGTAGTTATATATGAATTTGTAGAATTCTTTAAAAAAGAATACTTTTCTTTTTTATTCTTTAGGTTTACGATGTCAACTTGACTAGAAGCTCCAATCTGTCTACCTATCGTAATTTTTTTACGTCAACGACGGTGGATTTCCTTTTACGACTTTTTATCACTTTACTGTAAAATTCTGTGTAAACTATATACCGAAGGGACCACTAAGTCTGTCATTTCTTAGACGGACGTTACGCCCTCTGGATCCAAACTAGGGACCCAACCCTTCTAGAAAACCTCCTCCCGTACCGTTGGGTGAGGTCATAAGAATAGACTTCTTAGGGGTACCTGTCTCCTCGGACCTCCCGATGTCAGATACTCTAGCGTTTCTCAGCCTATGTTGACTTACTGATTCGTGTCGTGTTTCCTTTTACGATTTTTATCACTTTACTGTAAAATTCTGTATAAACTATATAATTCAACTCTATAATTCCCCCGATTAAAAGAACAAAACAACAAAAAGAATGAAAGAATGAAAGGTGGAGTACGCTTCTCAACTGAGTAACCTTTTCTGAGACTACGACCCTCCCTAACTCCCGTCCTCCTCTTCCCCTGCTGGCTCCTACTCTACCGACCTACCGTAGTGACTGAGCTACCTGCACTCAGACTCACTTGAGGTCCTCAACCACTACCTGTCCCTCCGGACCGCACGACGCTAAGTACCCCAGCGTTTCTCAACCTATGCTGACTCACTGCCTTGACTTGACTTGACTTGACTTTCTTTGTCTTTAAATAAAAAGCAAAGACCTCCGGTCTGTAGACTTTAGTTCCACAGTCATCCCGGTGTAAGGAGAACCTCCGAGGTCCCCTATTAGACAAGGGTCGAGAGGGTCGAAAACCACCGACGGTCGTAAGGAACCGAACACCGACGGAGTGGGGTCAGAGACGGGGACCCTAACGTAGCGGAAGGGGTCACAGACCCATTGTGGAGATGGAAACGAGAGGATTTTTCTACGAATAACGACGTAAATCCCGGGTGAGTCTATTAGGTCTCATTAGAGGGATGGAGTTCCCGGAATCAGTGTAGACGTTTCAGAAACAGTAAACTTCATTGTAAGTATCCAAAACCCCTAATCCCGTGTCTGTATAGAAACCCTCAAATATAAATAGGATGTGTGTCTTTTATTTTCGTACACCAGTCAGATGACATAAACCCTTAAGAAAGATTCCGAAGGTCATGGAAATCTAAAAGAAAAGAGATAAAAGTCGACACGACGTAGAAGTAACGACACACGTCCGTCGAGAGTTAACACCACGAGTCAGAAGAGTAAAGTCCCCGAAGAGAACACGTCGTACTCGAGATCCGTTCGTCCAAAGTCATTGACGCCGGCCGTCCGGGTCTTCAACGTCGAACACCGGAGATCTCCCGTCAGAGTCATCAACCAGAGTCCGAATCAACGAGGTGTCGTACACCTTAGAAGGGTCTGGTCCCTAACTTGAGACGTAACGTTCCCTCTAAGAATTGGTGACCTGGTGGTCCCTTCGGAGATTTAAAAGAAAATCTGTAAATATAGAGACTAGGTCAACCTCAAACAACCTCTTACGTCGAAGAGACTATAGGGTCTGAGATTAATGATTTACAAAAAGGAAGAGGGAATCCTTTGTTCCCACTTATCGAGAATTCTTCTTTTTTTTTTTTTAAAAGTGCAAATAAAAAGATGTGATTTATGTTTTCATAAATTTTGTTTTTAAAATTTTTATCTATATTAAAACCTAAAAACAGAAATGAGTAAGACCTAACACTTCCTACACTCACTGTACGGGTAGACACGCACCTCTTGTCTTTCGGGGAAGAGGTCATAGTGAGTAAACTACCCTTGTAGGGTCGGAGTACGTCGTCCTACTTTATAATGTCCGTAATCATAATGAGGATGTCTATCTGTTGTCACCCTCTTGACACACCCCATCCCTCACGGTGGGAAGCGAAGGAAGACCGAAAGATCAGAGGAGTCTTGTTGTAGAAGACTCCGGACACTAGGACAGGGACGTTTTGTACATCACTCACCAGCCTTCTGTTTCGTTCTGTCCAGGGACCTGTCTGAAGGGCCCTTGGTGTCCGGACCGGTTTGGGGGTGGACTCGGACTTGTTCTCGGTTTACGAGTGTGACGACTGTATAGGACCCCGTTTATCGGTTAACGGAGGTGTCGTCCTTGGAGGAAACGTCCGATGTTTGTTCCTAAAAAGATAGAGTTGGAAGAAAATTGAATAAAATCCTTTTAAATCTCATGTAGTCCTCATTAACAAAAGAAAATTTCGTGATATTAAATCAAAGAAAGACCTGAAACTCACATACTCAGTGTAAAGCGTTGTCGCGGTACTCTACGTTTATCTGTTTATAAAAAAGACTTTTGAGTTAAAAGTTCGATCTAGAAAATAAGGATGAACAATCAAAATCAGAATTATCACTGCAAGTCAAGTCAAGTCATCGAGTCAGTACAGGTCAAGAAACGTTGGGGTACTTGACGTCGTACGGTCCGGAGGGACAGGTAGTGGTTGAGGGTCTCAGGTGGGTTTGGGTACAGGTGACTCAGCCACTACGGTAGGTTGGTAGAGTAGGAGACAGCAGGGGAAGAGGAGAACGGAAGTTAGAAAGGGTCGTAGTCCCACAAAAGGTTACTCAGTCAAGAAGTGTAGTCCACCGGTTTCATAACCTCAAAGTCGAAGTCGTAGTCAGAGAGATTATAAGTCCTGACTAAAGGAAATCCTAACTGACCGAACTAGAGGAACGTCAGGTTCCCTGGGAGTTCTCAGAAGAGGTTGTGGTGTCAAGTCTTCGTAGTCAAGAAGCCACGAGTCGAAAGAAATATCAGATAGAGAGTGTAGGTATGTGATCATACCCTTTTTGGTATCAAAACGAAAAATTATACGACAGATCCAACCAGTATCGAAAAGAAGGTTCTTTGTTCACAGAAAATTAAAGTACCGACGTCAGTGGTTCACGTCACTAAAACCTCGGGGTGTTTTGTTTCAGGAAGTTGTACAGGACGGTGTGAGCCACGGGGGTTGGGACGTCGTCCGGTGACGACTGGGTGCGGAGGTGGTCTTTGAGGACCTGTCAGTGTCTGTTTAGACCCAGTCAGAGAACACCCCGGTGACGAGGAAAGAGGACCCAGGACCACACGTGTTTCAAAACAAACACCGGAGGTTGTCAGACAAAGGGGTCAGGACACATTCAAGACCCCCGAGATACCACCCCATTTACCGTTGGAGGAAGTTCTCTCGAATACGCTATGAGTCCAGACGACGTGTGTCTGTGGGACCGGGACACCGTCCGGTGAGGACTGGACATGACGACGTCCTCTGAGAGTTCGTGAGTTTCCGTCCAGACCGAGTCAGAGACACCCCAGAGGACCATACGTGTTCCAAAACAAACTCGGGAGGTTCGTAGAGACCGTCCATACCTCTAACTAAGATTTCCACTAAAACTAAAATTTCCACTAAAACACTTGGTCGTCTGGGTTCTCAACAAATTCCGTCTTCTTTGGTCTAGTGACCGAATCTCTAACCCAAGATGAGAGAGATTCTCCGGTAGTCCCAGTCCGAGGAGGAACGAAAGAATATCGGGAACAGGAAGATATTGGAACCGATAACTCTTACCCGAGTCCGGCGCGGATACTGAAAGGTAGGAGTGACTACAAGAATAGGTTGACTTTAAGTCACCGACTATCAATATTAGTAGAGGAACTTGTGTGAGGTTCGTGGGAAAAGGTATAGTACCCTGAGATGAAAGAACCGGGTAGGGTTGGAATAATTGAGGTCCACCGGGACAAAAGGGGGTAAATCACATCGTCGTCTCGTACGTTGGAGTACTTGACCCAAGTGAAATGGAAGGACCTCCGGGAATACGTCGGGTCATAAGAATACTCAAAGGGACCAGGAAGAGAGGGACGTGGCAGGAGTGTCCAATTACCTCTCCTGTCTCGGGAGGGAGTGGCACACTTATCCTCTCCCGGTCATGGTACTCAGATTCGAGTGAGTCGGAGTCGAGAGGAGGACTTGAGAGAGAAGTGAGTGGCACAGTAGTGTGAGGAGTCTCGTATCGAGGGTAGAGACCTCTTGACATAAGAATAAGTCAATGTGGGTGATTCAGACAAGTTTCTTAGTTCCTCCGTCCCCTGAGAACCACCAACTGTTTCCGCACGTCTATGTATTCTACCCCATAGATAAAAATGACTAACGGAACAATTAGAACCCAGTCAATAGTTAAAGACAGAGACTCCAAACGAGAGTCCTACTAGATACCCTCTGGTAGAATTTTAACCATTTCATGATTAAAGTAGATACTCGATACTAAGTAATAAACATTAAGTTATTTAAAATCATTGTAGTGTTACAAGTTTAAAACGTCTTTGTACATAGACCAATAATTGGTCAGTATCATTAAACCCATTAGTGTTCGGAAGAAAAATGTCAAAAAAGAAAGAAAGGAAGATCGTGTGTACACAAATGGTATTTGGTTGTCAGAATACTGAAATTAAAATTAGTTTCTAATCGGAATATTAAAATTATATTGATAATTAGAAAATATATATTGGGTTTCATACAGTGTTTAGTCGGAGTTAGTGTGGAGTCAAAGATTTCAAGTTTCAAGACGTGTGAACTTTTTTGTTTGGGAACCACAGGTTTAATTTTAGTCTTAACAAAAAGAAAGGTACCATGTAACGAAACACAACGATATATATGAGATATGTAAGTACCTCAAGTAAAGTGGGAGGAAGTGGAGGGGGGTGTGGTCGGCTGATCTGTCTCGGGTCCGACCTACGGATCACTCGAGATTTCCAGACCTTAGGTGTCATGTAAGGGTCAAGGTTAGGGAGAAACACACTAAAGTGTTAGACGGTTTTTGACGAAGGAAAGATAAGACCGAGGTAGATAACCTGTTTTTACTGGTCACGAACGGACTAAAGGAGCAATACCAAAACGAATGTTTAGAAGTTTAATTTGTCTTGAGATTATATAGGATGAAATTGTAATATGAATTTACACTGAGACACTTCGAGATACTAAGGACCTGTCTTCCTCAAATTACCACAAACCAACATGGAGTACCTGTGTAAAGAAAGAAACCTCCTTGCAAGGGCACAAGGAATTGTCAGTTATCACTCAATTGCCCTTGAATACCTTCGACCTTTGAAGATAAGTAAAAGTCACTAAGAGTTAATGATAAAAGTTATACGTTTCAAAGGGAAATACCTTCTAGAAGACAACTATTAACAATGAAGATAATCTTAGTGTCCTTGACTGGACCCAGAACCCAAGATTCACTTGTGTACCAGATATACTGAAAGGTTAGGGAAACGGGAGGAATAGAGTCCTTTTAGACCAGGTGGTCCAATAGGTGTATAAAGATCGTGAAGCTTAAAGTAAAGACCGACAAAGTGACATGAAGATGAGAGTTCAGGTTCCTATTTATCGAAATCAAGTAAATTAAGAAAGTTGATCATAAATAACTTACGGATGATACCTGTCTTGTAACTAAATAAATTTAGTTTCATACATTATCTATACAACCCTCATACAATTTCAACGATGGAAGGATCAAACCTCTTTTTCCTTGGGAGGATGTGACAACTACTCTTGCATTTACCCCTACTGGTGATTGATACCTCTTGTCGTACCTCCAAGGAATTTTATCTTTAATAAGGATTTTTATCTCAATGGTATACTAGGTCGTTAGGGTAAGGACCCGTATATAGACCTCTTTTAAGATTAAGTTTTTCTATGTACGTGGGGTCACAAGTGTCGGAGTGATAAATGTATCGATTCTGTAACTTCGT
Source organism: Capra ibex (assembly GCA_006410555.1). Taxonomy (NCBI): domain Eukaryota; kingdom Metazoa; phylum Chordata; class Mammalia; order Artiodactyla; family Bovidae; genus Capra; species Capra ibex. Next base: position 45,463,109 of record SJYO01033645.1, on the reverse strand, counting down.
TAGATTCACAGTAGTTATATGCTTACCTACTTTTTGCACTGTACTACCTAGTGTTACCCATACAATGTATATAACCTTATGACAGCAACAACTCAGCGATTCAGTACAGTCTGAGAAACACTAGGGTACTGACGTCGTGCGGTCCAGAGGGACAGGAACTTCACTTTCTGATGAGTCGGTATTTTCCTTACTTTAGTACGGTAAACGTCGTTGTGTTTACGTGTGTTTTTAATAGTATAATTCGCTTTTTCAGGCTTTCTTTTTCTGGTATAATATAGTAAAATACACTTTAGATTTTTCTACTATATTTACTTGAATAAATGTTTCGTCTTTGTCTGAGTATCTGTATCTTTTGTTTGAGTACCAATGGTTTCTCCTTTCACCCACCCCCTCCCTATTTCATTCTCAAACCCTAATCGTTTATGTTTGATGATACATATTTTATTTGTTTATTGTTACAGGATGAGATATCGTGTCCCTTGATATAAGGTGTAGAACATTATTAAATATTACCTTTTCTTAGACCTTTTCTTATATACATATATAAATATATAAGTAAATATAGTGAAAATCTAAGGTATATATATATACATATATGTGTGTGTGTGTATGTCAAAGACACAATCGTACGGTCTTTGATTATGTTGTAACATTCATTTGACATGTAGATACATTTTTTAACACAAGAATTTCTGTTCCCCTCCTTCGTAAACATCTCCCTTTCTCATTAACTATACTGTTTATGACGACTACTCAGTTCTCCTCCTGTCTTTTAACCGGTACTGTAAATGGTGAACCTTTAACAACTAATAGAACTGAGTCCGTTAGAGTCACTTCACTACTGTACCTTCAGACTGAAATTACCAGTTTCTCTCTTACCTCCTCCCTTTTCCTTGTGTCTTGGGTGTCTTGATAAAACTCCTTAAAAAGACATTTTCCCTTGTTTCTTTATCTTGTCATCGACTTCCCTCCACACAAAAATTTGGTTGAGGTACCTCCACACATAAAATATATGTCATATTATTTACGAATGTAAGATTCATATGAGAAGAGACTCAAAAACTATATACATGTAATTGATCAATGATGATGATGTCACTTGTATATCACTTGTAAACGCAGTGGGATCTTCCAAGGGAGTGTGGAGAAAAAAAACAAGGAGTGTGAAGAACGATAGTCACGAAAGAGTAGGAGTTTGGGTCCGTTGGTGACTAGTCTAAAGGTTGTAGTGATCAAATTGGTCAAGATCTGTTATAGTCGAAGGGTCCACCGTGTCACCATGTCTTGGACCGACGGTTACGTCCTCTGTCTTCTCTGAACCCAAGTTAGAGACCCAACCCTTCTAGGGGACCTTTTAGGGTACCTGTCTCCTTGGACCACCCGGTGTCAGATATCTCAACCGATACTAACTTCACTGAATCGTACATCGTACGTCTGAATTATAGTACCTTAACAAATGTTTAAGACATGTAATACGTCTTAAGTCATTTTGTAAAAACATAATATTTTTGCACTTTTTTATTATAGGTTCACATATGGTATTACTAAGATATAAAGGTATATGACGTTTTACTAGTGGTGTTATTTAGATCAATTGTAGATAGTGATGTGGAGTAATATTTAAAAAACAAACGAAGATATATATGATATGAATGTATATGTAATATTCATATATATCACCGAGTCAACCATTTATTAGGTGGACGTCAGGTCCTCTGACGAACGTTACTTCCTCTGGTCCACGTTAGGGACCTGATCCTTCTAGAGGACCTCTTCCTTTACCGTTGAGTGAGATTACCGTCTTTCTCTTCTCCTTGATTTCTCGGAGAAGTACTTGCACTTTCTCCTCTCACTTTTTCGACCGAAGTTGGAGTTGTAAGTCTTTTGATTCTAGTACCGTAGACCAGGTAGTATAGTACCGTTTATTTATCCCGTTGTTACCTTTGACACTATCTGAAATAAAAGAACCCGAGGTTTAGTGACATCTACCACTGACGTCGGCACTTTAATTTTCTACGAACGGGGAACCTTCTTTTCGATGCTGTTTGGATCTGTCGTATAAATTTTCGTCCGTGTAATGAAACGGTTGTTTCCAGACATATCAGTTTCGATACCAAAAAGGTCATCAGTACGTGCTTACACCCTCGACCTCGTGTTTCTTCCGACTCGTGGTTTCTTGACTACGAAAGCTTGATACCATACCTTCTTCTGAGAACTCTCAGGCAGCCTGACGTTCCTCTAGTTTGGACACCTAGGATTTCCTTTAGTTAGGACTTATAAGTAACCCTCCAGACTACGACTTCGACTCTGAGGTTACGAAACCGGTGGACTACGCTTCTTGACTGAGTAACCTTTTATGGGACTACGACCCCTTCTAACTTCCGTCCTCCTCTTCCCCTACTGTCTCCTGTTCTACCAACCTACCGTAATGATTGAGCTACCTGTTCTCAAACTCGTTTGAGGTCCACTAACTGTCCCTTGGGACCGTACGACGTCAAGTACCCCAACGTTTCTCAGTCTACGTTGACTCGTTGACTTGTTATTGTTGAGGGATCAAGCGTGGAACAGAAAAAGAGAATTGTTACATGGAACCTTTAATAGAATGTCGTCATGTGTGTTTCTGGAAGGAAATAAAAAGGTCGACATATAATAACTTGACACCCTGTTATGACGTCAAATAAATTGACTAAAGGATTACTTCCTGAGAACTTCCGGTAAAAAGTATAAGACGATAATATCTGTTACGATGTTTATTTATTTTGATATGGGTATGGTAAAGTATAATATATGTAGACATAGTCTTCCTGTTTAAGGGTCTTCACCTTAAGGACCCAAGTTCTCATTTACTTAAACATTGAAAGCATTTATGACTGTACACGAGTCAACACAAACTCAGAAACACTGGGGTACCTGACGTCGGGTGGTCGGAGGAGAAAGGTACCCTAAAATGTCCGTTCTTAGGACCTCACCCAAAGGTCAAGGAGGAGGTCCCCTAGAAGGACTGGGTCCCTAGCTTGGGTGTAGAGGACGTAACCGCGGTGGACGATTCGGATATGACAAGAGGTATCTTCAGCCTGGTAACAGGTGTAGTTCATCCTGATATAGTCTCATGGACGAAGGGGTATCGGGGTAGTTGTAACACGACAGATTTGTCACCTAAAAATTCATCAAACTGTCCCTTTTACCATACGTCCCACTAAAATTAAACGTCCTTCTATATCGAAAATCTTTTCTCAACCCTTCAACTTTACGACCAGTTTTAAGTTCCATTTAAAATCATTTTTACCTAAGAAGTTTCGTCTCGGGGGTTCAGACTTCGAAACGTTGTCTGATTGTGTATTGTTTACTGAGACCTCGTTTTGTTTTTTATAAAAAGACATTGAGTTCTCAAAATCCGGTCCCTTCAAGTTCCTTTAAACCGTTGACGACACATCAACGAGTTAGAATTAGGTCTTTCTAGTTTACGACGTAAGGGCCTCTGACCGGAACTCGAGAGGGTGTCGGGATAATTGACTTAAGATAAAAAACAACTCAAAATTATGTCGGACGTATGTCATTGAGTTTAATTATTGACGTATAATTATTGAGGTTTCCGTTTTATTATGTGTATACTACAGAACTTGTCTATAGTGTCTCGCTTTGACCATGTTTGCTACGTCTTATCTTGACTTCTTTTAGGGAAAACTATCATTCAGTTAGAGAGGGAGAGGGAGGGAAAGAGAGAGAGAGAGAGAGAGTGTGTGTGTGTGTGTCTGTGTGTACTAGAGTCACCTCCGTTAAGAAAGTCTTAGTTATTTTGTCTTTACATATCTAAGACGGACAGAAAGGGGATCTGAGGTTCCCTCCTTTTCTTATTTACGTAAACCCCCCATCTTACATTATAAGGGGATAGTATAATATCTTATCTTATATGTAAAGACAAACATACAATCCCTTTGATTACATGACTTCCGGTAGATCATAGTAAAAAAACCATTGTGACGTGTGGAGTAAATTTATATTTAAAACGGAGTTGAATAAGTAGTTTATTTTATCAATATTACGACTATCCGTGGAGTATCCTAAAAAGTACTTCTAAATTTTTCAGTTTGTACATTTCGTTCACGACGTGTCTCTTTCGGACGTTATTTATAATCGAGAATATAATAGTCACCGCGATCACCATTTCTTGGACGGACGTTCACGTCCTCTATTTTCCCTGTACCCAAGGTAGGGACTCAGTCCTTCTAGGAGGAAGTCTCAACCCTTCTAGAGGATCTCCTCCTTTACCGTTGAGTGAGGTCATTAAGAACGGACCTTTTAGGGTACCTGTCTCCTTGGACCATCCGATGACAGGTACCCCAGTGTTTCTCAGTCTGTGCTGACTCGCTGAAGTTAAGTGACTCCTGATTTCGGGTCCTCTGTAGGGAGTCTCTCGAGACTCCTCGACGAGGTCTCTCCCATCCCCACTCCTCCAGTCATCTATGCACTAAAACCTCTTCCCAATGCACGTCGGTTCGAGTGTAGAACCATCTTCCAATGACCTTCAGTGCTCCGTGCCCAGAGAGTCAATTACTAAAATCACGAAAAGATTCACACCCTTCTGCGTTCTTAGACCTAAATACTTTAAAGGAGGGCTTTTATAGATTGATAGACTCCCGGACAAAACGTCAAAAGGGTCTCGTGTTTCACGGAGTAGTGACTAGACGTGGGCTTAAGAGACACACAACGTCCAGTCACCCTCGTCACCGGTTACTGACCTAAGAACATCTCGATCCACCATCCACTGTAAGGAATCAACCGTTGTAGTTCCATCGTTAGAAAGCGTTCTTGTATCTTGAATTGAGGTAAATAATGTACAAAACACGATTTTTTTAAACTTACTTAGCACGGTACTTATTTGTTTATCATGATTTTGATGTGTAAGGTGACCGAACTTGGTGTCTTCTCAATCCGTCTGATATACGATCAAACGACAAGATGTTGTAAACTCTACCGGATCGGACCCGGACTCCGACGTTCTTCTGAAAACTCCTTGACCGTTCTTTCAGTTTAGTGACCATAAAGTCCCGTTACAACTTAGGTAGAGACAACCTTGTAAATGTATTTCTACATATTTACGTGACCCACCAAAACAGTACGAACACTTTAACCTGGAAAACCTTTGAGAAAACCGTTCTTTATCAAACCAGATACAAAGTCTTTAAATTTTATACCGTATGTGATCCAAATATTTTAAGATCTCAACTTCCTTAAAGTCTGACAAACCAGACTGTTTTGAATTACTTTTATTTAGTTGTGACACGACAAGTAGAAAATGTTATCGTTGTGACACCTACTTCTCATGACTCGAAACAATGACTGAGTGTCACGGCACACCAGGACGTTTGGTCACTACGGTTGTCACTTTATAGTCCTGAACTATAGAGTCCCTAGTAATTACATTGTATTTAAGTAAACCTTTTGAAGATAGAAGACTACATAAATATAACATCTTGTTTCTATGCATTTATTGTGTAAAATTGAATAAAGTTGATGAAAAAAAGAGATACTATAGTGAAAAAAACTTTGCACGACTGTGAAATAATGGATCATATAACAGTTTACAAGAGAGATTTGAAAAATCTTTTAACCTAATAAATTCATGTCCAATGATTACATACTTTAAATACTATAAGAATACCTAACTAGATAAGTAATAACTTTCTCTATGTAATTTTTTTCAGAGAGTTATACTACCGTATAAACGGGTAAAAGGTACTTTAAGACAGATCATTTATAATACATATGTGTGTATGTGTTTGTGTATCCGGTACAGGAATCTTTAAACATCCAAACCTTAATGATCTATAACGTTCAAAAAAAAAAATTTAAAATTTTTAAATAAGTAAAAACTTAAAAAATTAAATTTAAATAAATAAAATTAACCTCCGATTAATGAAATGTTATACAATTAAATTTACAAATCGTAATCTATCACCGAGGAAAATAGGAAATATTACGAAAAGGGGAACTTTCAGGTAAATTAGTTTGTCGTTATGTTTTTTAATTGAAAGAAACTTAACAAAAATGGATCATAAACAAATTGAAAATCGAAGTTAGAAAAACAGAAATATTAAAACTACTCATAAAAGATTTACACCATCATATCTTAAAAACGAAGGATTTATTTTCAGACGGATAAGTGANTAATGAAATGTTATACACTTAAATTTACAAATCGTAATCTATCACCGAGGTAAATAGGAAATATTACGAAAAGGGGAACTTTCAGGTAAATTAGTTTGTCGTTATGTTTTTTAATTGAAAGAAACTTAACAAAAATGGATCATAAACAAAAAGATTGAAAATCGAAGTTAGAAAAACAGAAATATTAAAACTACTCATAAAAGATTTACACCATCATATCTTAAAAACGAAGGATTTATTTTCAGACGGATAAGTGACCACATAAATCAGGTAAACGAAAACTATATCACCTTGAATGAAAGTGATAAAGTAAAATGAGAATTTTATACAAAGAAAATTTACAAAGAGGGGAGTAAAATAAGAAAGAAAACCTCGAATTTACTAGTCCTATCTACGATTTGACGTTCCTATTACTTTTCTTAAGTTCATCCAATTTCTCGTATTTATGACTGAAGAGAGAGTACCCTGTAAAGTCTTCACTCGGTTCTACCCCTACCCCACCCCTCTCCGCGACGGAGCGTCTGGATCCGTCCGTTGAGGTGATGTACTCCAAGAAGTCCTCGAATCCGACCATCCAACCAAGACTGTGAGACGATAGAAAGTACGAAATTACTTAGAGTACACTCGTGAGACCAACGACGGTAAAAGATCGGACACCTTTTCCTTTTATCTCTTGCGAAGGAATATTTTTTTCTAACAGACCAACGTGTGTAGTGAAGGTGAACACGTGTTGATCGTTTTTGATATTATTCCTGTGTGGATCGATTTTTTCTTCGACTCTTTACACCGCAGACCGACGATTCAGTACTCAAATCGATTTTAAGTCCCATAAGATAAAGATTTTCCTTCTTTCCCCGTTTCCTAGAACGGTTTTTGTGAAACCGAGTAATGACGATATATACTGTAAAACCAGGTAATTATATCAAGACACAAATAGAAACAGAAGACTACTCTAGTATTAATAACAATAAATTTAAATGGGTATGTCAACGAAGGGTCCACCTCGTCACCATTTCTTAGCCTGACGGCCACGTCCTCTGTGTTCTCTGAACCAAACTAGAGACCCAACCCTTCTAGGAGGAGATCTCAAACCTTCTAGAGGATCTCGTCTTTTACCGTTGGGTGAGGCATAAGAACGGACCTTTTAAGGTGTCTGTCTCCTTGGACCCCCCGATGTCACGTATCTCGGTGTTTCTCAGCCTGTGTTGACTCGTACGTACTAAGTCGGCGATTAAAAAAACGAATATTAAAGAAGAATGGATAATCGGGAAGGAAAACGTAAGTCGAAACGATAAGATCTTCTTGTGACATAACAGATAACAACGTATTGTTTAACGAGATTATACATTACTTAACTTTATCACAAATAATAGAGTACCGAAGACCTACAGTCTTAGACCACGCCGAAACGACCCGGGCGCCGAAGTCCCAGAGAGGGTCCGACGTTAGTTACCCCCTACACTATTACAGTTCCAAGTTTGGCTCCTTCATAGACAAAGGTGGAGTGAGTTTGTAAACAACTGTCCTAAGTCAAGAAACTCTCATCCGTTGACCTGACTCCAGAACCAAGGAACGACCGAGAAAAGGTCTCCGTTGAGAGACAAGAAACGGATCACTTGGAGTGTTTGTACCGTCGAAGAAGTATAGTACCTTCGGTCCTCATATTATCTCCTTCTTTCAGTCGTTCTGTCTTCAATGTCAGAAAATCATTGGATTATAGTCTTCCCTGTAGGATAGTGAAAAAGACATAAAGAAACAATCTTCGTTTAGTGGACCAGGTTAGGGTACAAGGTCTGCTCCCTTAATTTGGATCCGTACTTGGGGCCATCCATCCCTAGTCACCCTCGGTCCAGCCTTCGACGGATGATATTTGAAAGAGAAACACTCAAGATCACTCTCAGACTCCCACTATCGAGAAAATTAAAAACAACCGAAATTTTACAGAGATAAAGTCAGAGCAGATAAAGAAGACCTGAAGTTTATCTTCATACAATCCGGTGGACTAGTCTCTTCCGTTACCGTTGAGTGAGGCCATGAGAACAGACCTTTTTAGGGTACCTGCCTCCTCGGACCACCCGACGTCAGGTGCCCCAGCGATTCTCGGCCTGTGCTGACTCGCTGAAGTGAAAGTGAAAAGTGAAAGTACGTAACCTCTTCCTTTACCGTTGGGTGAGGTCACAAGAACGGACCTCTTAGGGTCCCTGTCCCCTCGCACCACCCGACGGCAGATACCCCAGTGTGTCTCAGCCTGTGCTGACTTCGCTGAGTCGTCGTCATCGTCGTTGTCCGGTGGACTATAACATTGTCTCCGGTTACTACGGTACAAGAAAGAGAAAAGGGGGTCGGAAAAAGAAAAATTAGAAACCTACGGTAAAACCTCTCAAATGTAACGACAAAAGTCCGAGTGACTAGAAACGAAGACGGTACGATAATTAAAGATTGGAAACATGTAAATCTGTAGTTTTGTATGAAGGTTTACCGACTGACAATTACTTATTTGTCTCATCTTTAAACTTTTATGAATTTGTTTTGTCATTTGACAAGACAAAGTTTAACACCTACGTCGGTTTGTATCTTGGACCCTTTTAAATTTATCTCTTAGAATTTATGAATTTTTTTTTTTTTTGACTTTTAATTACTCGATATGTAGACCTACTTCTTCAATCTTTTTCTTGTTGGTTCACTTAGATTCCTTAAATCTTATTTTCTTCAACAATTATATTTACTTATTTATTTTAATCTTTTGTTCCCATGTCGTGTCTGGTTACGGGTCTCAATAATAAACTTTTCGAATTATTCTAGTTGAAAACTGTTCTAATAAATTTTTTATCCCTCTACTTGGTCTTTTTATTATATACTTTATATTAACAGTCATATCGATATCTGTGTAGTCTCTAAAAATTTTCTATTCATTGTCCTTTTAAAATTACAGTCATTCATGACGTTTAATCCATTTTATGTGGTAAACGATCTTTTAATAGTGAAAGATTTGGTCGAAAACTTATTTACCTTTTATTCTTATTTGAACATTCATACTGTCTATTTATTTTCCTCCGTTAGTTTGTAGATAAGACGAAAAGGGTATGTCCGAGATGAAGTCTTATAGACTTATCTTCTATTCCCGTTTAGAGAGAAACGTCTTCATCGGATCCGTTAGTTACTTCTTCCTAACCGACTTAATCTTATGGAGTAAAACATACGGGTTCACTTGACAAGTAGTCCTGACCGATTCTAGTGTTTTTCTCTGTTGGTTGATAATTGTAAACTCCTAGTACAAATTTTCAAATCTACATGGATCTTTCATTTGAACTTCTTACCTTGGAATTTGACCCGTACGGTGAACCAGGTTCAAGGATAACGTGTATTACTAAATTAACGTTCGTCACTGTCTCCCTAAATATCACAACATTCCAAGTGTTTTCAACAAATACAGTCTCTTACCAAGAACGTTCCCGACTTGACTCAGGACCTCCGACCAATGTGAAGTAGGTCCATGTCCGTCTTCTCATGTATTGTATTAAGTCCCCTCTTTTCGTACTCCGTCTTACCTACCCATTACCTTTCTTGAACTTCCTGTGACACCCATGTTAAATTGTCAAACAAAATAAGATAATTATTTACTACTAAAAGTGAAGTTCTCACTACCTTATCGTGTACTACTACCTTACAGTAAGTTCCTAAAGTATGTCTTTCACTTTTATTTCCTTTGGAGTAAATTTTACCTCAGTCCCCTGAAGGAACCGCCAGGTCGCCAATTCTGAGTCACGAGGGTAAAGTCCCCCGGACCCAAGTTAGGGAGGGAATGGTCCCTCGATCTAGGGTGTACGGCGTCGATTCTGAACCACGTCGGTTTATGTGTGTATAATTTTTTTTTTTTTTTTAATTTATGTTACCTCAACTGTTCAGGACTTCCCCCTCGAGAGTGTGTGATAGTGATTGACGGGGAACGTCTGAGGTAGTCCTTCTTCGAAAGAAAGTGAGAGATTGTCCTTCGTCGAATGAAATGTATGGGTTGTCATCCGACAACGGGTCGTTGTTGGGTCGGTTACTCTTTGATGATGTGAAGGCCAGTTACTTTTCGTTAATGGTGGGACTTGAAAGTAAACAACAACAAGTCAGCGAGTCAAGTCAAGTCAAGTCATCGAGTCAGCACAGGATGAGAAACGCTGGGGTACTTAGCGTCGTACGGTCCGGAGGGACAGGGTAGTGGTTAAGGGCCTCAAGTGAGTCTGAGTGCAGGAAGCTCAGCCACTACGGTAGGTCGGTAGAGTAGGAGACAGGAGAAGAGGAGGACGGGGATTAGGGAGGGTCGTAGTCCCAGAAAAGGTTACTCAGTTGATAAGTATACTCCACCGGTTTCATGACCTCAAAGTCGAAAGAAAGGAAGGTTTCTTTAGGGTCCCGACTAGAGGAAGTCTTACCTGACCAACCTTGAGGAACGTCAGGTTCCCTGAGAGTTCTCAGAAGAGGTTATGGTGTAAAGTTTTCGTAGTTAAGAAGTCGCGGAGTCGGAAGAAGTGTCAGGTTGAGAGTGTAAGTATGTACTGGTGTCCTTTTTGGTATCGGAACTGATCTACCTGGAATCAGCCGTTTCATTACAGAGACGAAAACTTATATGATAGATCCAACCAGTATTGAAAGGAAGTTTCCTCATTCGCAGAAAATTAAAGTACCGACGTCAGTGGTAGACGTCATTAAAACCTCGGGTTTTTATATTTCAGACTGTGACAAAGATGACAAAGGGGTAGATAAAGGGTACTTCACTACCCTGGTTTACGGTACTAGAAACAAAAGACTTACAACTCGAAATTCGGTTGAAAAAGAGAGAGGAAAAAGTGAAAGTAGTTCTCCGAAAAATCGAGGAGAAGTGAAAGACGGTATTCCCACCACAGTAGACATATAGACTCCAATAACTATAAAGAGGACCGTTAGAACTAAGGTCGAACACGAAGAAGGTCAGGTCGCAAAGAGTACTACATGAGACGTATCTTCAATTTATTCGTCCCACCGTTATATGTCCGAACTGTATGAGGAAAAGGATATACATTGGTTAGACAACAAGGTACAAGTCAAGATTGACAACGAAGGACTGGACGTATATCCAAAGAGTTCTCCGTCCAGTCCACCAGACCATAAGGGTAGAGAAAGTCTTAAAAGGTGTCAAAGAACACTAGGTGTGTCAGTTTCCGAAACGTATCAGTTATTTCGTCTCTATCTACAAAAAGACCTTGAGAGAACGAAAAAGGTACTAGGTCGCCTACAACCGTTAAACTAGAGACCAAGGAGACGGAAAAGATTTTGGTCGAACTTGTAGTCCCTCAAGTGCCAAGTACATAACGACTTCGGACCGAACCTCTTAAAACTCGTAATGAAATGATCGTACACTCTACTCACGTTAACACACCATCAAACTCGTAAGAAACCGTAACGGAAAGAAACCTTAACCTTACTTTTGACTGGAAAAGGTCAGGACACCGGGGACGACTCAAAAGGTTTAAACGACCGTATAACTCACGTCGTGAAAATGTCGTAGTAGAAAGTCCTAAACTTTGTCGAGTTGACCTTACGGTAGNACGATCACGACTTCTGTGTCGTCACTTGTTTTGTTAGGGACGGAAGAATAAAATGTCTACTCGTTTGACTCCATGTGTCACCAACACTGAAAGAATCTTAATATGACGATCATTCAACACTTAGATTTTAAAGTTAGGTCCAGAAGGACCAGGGTTCAGACCCCGTATTCGTATTCTTTACTGGTAAAATAATAAAATAACATATATAAATGTGTATTAAAAATAATAATATAATAACATGTAAAAACATAATAAATGTAAACATTTACATTAATAAATGTTTAATTACATTTTTACATAAGAAATGTAAAATAATCCAGGGTAATCAAACCGCTGTGATCACCATTTCTAAGACGGACGGTTACGTCATCTGTGTTCTCTGCGGTCAAGTTAGGGACCCAGTCCTTCTAGATGTAAAAACATGTTATTATATTATTATTTTAAAATACACATTTATATATGTTATTTTATTATTTTACCAGTAAAGAATACGAATACGGGGTCTGAACCCTGGTCCTTCTGGACCTAACTTTAAAATCTAAGTGTTGAATGATCGTCATATTAAGATTCTTTCAGTGTTGGTGACACATGGAGTCAAACGAGTAGACATTTTATTCTTCCGTCCCTAACAAAACAAGTGACGACACAGAAGTCGTGATCGTAGCACTAAAAAGTGTGACAATTACAGTCATTTATAAATACAGAAGAGATGTCTCAACGACTCGATTACCATACTCTATTTTTAATACTTTCTAAGATCTTGTTTATTGGGATTTTAAATATATCTTAGTATTTTCGGGATCTTAACAGTTTCGTTAGGACTCCTTATTTCTTGTTTTGATACCCATATTGGGAAGGTTTGAAGTCTGATATGATGTTTCGATGTCATTAGTTTTGTCACACCATAACCGAGTTTCGTCTGTATATCTAGTTACCTTCTCTTATCTCTGGGTCTTTATTTAGGTGTATGGATACCAGTTAATTGGATACTACTTCCTCCATTCTGATATGTTACCTTTTTCTGTCTAAAAGTTATTCACCACAACCCTTTAGACCTATCAGTGTACATTTATTCACTTTAATCTTGTGAGAAAGTGTAGTATATGTTTTTACTTAAGTTTTACCACATTTCTGGAGTATTGAGTCAACCATTTAGTAGACGGACGTTACGTTCTCTGGTATCCAAGTTAAGGACCCAGTCTATCTAGGGGACCTCTTCCTTTACCGTTGGGTGAAGTCATAAGAACGGACCTCTTAGGGTACCTGTCTCCTCAGACTGTTCGATGTCAGGTACCCTAGTGTTCTCAGTCTGTGTTGAATCGCTGATTTGGTGGTGGTGGTGGTGGTATTCTATACTATGGTATTTTGAGGATCTTCTCTTGTAACAGTTTTGTAAGAGACTACATTTAACATCGTTATAAAAGTATCAAGTCAGAACGTGCCGTTTCTTTTATTCTCATTTTTACTTGTACAGGACAAAGAACGAGTCAATACAGACTGAGAAACACTGGTGTACCTGACACCGGACGGTCCGAGGAGACAGGTACCCTAAAATGTCTGTTCTTATGACCACACTAATCGGTAAGGAAGAGGTCCCCTAGAAGGGTTGGGTCCCTAACTTGACCACAGAGAACACAGATGACGTAACCGTCCGTCTTAGAAATGGTGATCACAGTGGTTTGTTTACCCTGGATTATTTTACATTTTCTAAAGCGAGTCGTTTTTATAGGGTAGTTGTTGTACTTTTCTGTTAGATACCTTACCTCTCTTATAAACGTTTTCTACGTTGTCTGTTCCCAAATTAAAGATTGTTTGTCGAGAATATGAAGTTATAATTTTTTTGTTTGTTAAGTTTGTTTTTTACTCGTCTTCTAGATATTTGTGAAAAGACGTTCCTTCTGTACATCTACCGGTTGTCCGTATACTTTTCCACTAGTTGTTATAATTGGTGTCTCTTTACGTTTAGTTTTGGTGTTACTTTATGGTGAAGTTAGGACAGTCTTATCGATAATAGTTTTTCAGATCTTTATTTACGACCTCTCACACACCTCTTTTCCCTTGAAGGATATTACAACTACCCTTACAATTGACCACGTCGGTAATACCTTTTGTCATACCTCAAAGGAATTTTTTTGATTCTCTTTCGATAGTATACTGGGTCTTTAGGGTAAGAACTCATATATAGGTCTTTTCTACTTTTGAGTTTAAGTTTTTGTATGTACAAGTATCGTGATAAATGTTATCGGTTCTGTATTGTTAGGTTCACGAGTAGTTTTTTGTTCACCGAATTCTACACTCTATTCATAATATCTGTAGTGACCACCCGTTAGATCCCGATCTTCCCCTCCCCATAGTCAGTAGAGCTCACCCCAGCACGGCTCCAAGGGGGTTATGACGTACGTCTACCACGGTCCATAGTTGTACATGTCGTAAGATATCCGCGGAACACAACGGTCGTGACTCAGGGGCCACGAATAACCCAGGACACCAGACCGGTACCCCGACTACGACCACATATATAATGAGTCGGTGTTTATTCTTACTTTATAACAATAAAAGTCGTTGTACCTACCTGGATCTCAAATAATATGAACCACTTCATTCTGTCTGTTTCTGTTCTCTCAATACACTATAGTGAATATCCACCTTATATTTTTCATTGTGGTTACTTAGATATATGTTTTATCTTTGTCTGAGTATCTGTATCTTTTGTTAGAATACCAATGGTTTCTCCTTTCACCCACCCTATTTATCATACCATAATTGTCTGTGTTTGATGATATGTATTTTATCTATTCGTTTTTCCTAAATAACACATCATTTCCCTTGATATAAGTCATAGAACATTATTGTATACCACTTTTAAGAGACTTTTTTTTTTCATTGACTTATTGAAACCACATATGGACTTTGTATTATAACATTTAGTTCCTGTGAAATTAAAATTTTGTAACGCTTTCAGACATTGTGTCAAGAATTGTTTCTATGATAATTTACCGACGAAAACACGGTCCGTGATACGGTCCACGACCCTTATACTTCTACTAATTCATGGTCTGGTGGACTGGACGGAGAACTCTTTGGATATACGTCCAGTCCTTCGTTGTCACTCTTGACGTGTACCTTGTTGTCTGACCAAGGTTTATCCTTTTCCTCCTGCAGTTCCGATATATGACAGTGGGACGAATAAATTGAATATACGTCTCATGTAGTACTCTTTGCGACCCGACCTTCTTCGTGTTCGACCTTAGTTCTAATGGGCCTCTTTATAGTCATTGGAGTCTATACGTCTACTGTGGTGGGAATACCGTCTTTCACTTCTCCTTGATTTTTCGGGGAACTACTTTCAACTTCTCCTCTCACTTTTCCAACCGAATTTCGAGTTGTAAGCCTTTTGATTCTAGTACCGTAGACCAGGGTAGTAAATTACCCTTTATCTACCCCTTTGTCACCTTTACCACAGTCTGAAATAAAACCCCCCGAGATTTTAGTGACGTCTACCACTAACGTCGGTGCTTTAATTTTCTGCAAATGAGGAACCTTCCTTTCAATACTGGTTGGATCTATCATATAAGTTTTCGTCTCTGTAATGAAACGGTTGTCTCCAGGCAGATCAGTTCCGATACCAAAAAGGACACCAGTAAATACTTACACTCTCAACCTGACACTTCTTCCGACTCCGCGACTTCTTAACTACGAAAACTTTACACCATAACCTCTTCTGAGAACTCTCAGGGAACCTGACGTTCCTCTAGGTTGGTCAGATAGGATTTCCTCTAGTCGGGACCCATAAGAAACCTTCCTTACTACGATTTCGACTTTGAGGTCATGAAACCGGTGGAGTACACTTCTCAACTGAGTAACCTTTTCTGAGACTACGACCCTCCCTAACCCCCGTCCTCCTCTTCCTCTACTGTCTCCTACTCTACCGACCTACCGTAGTGCCTGAGCTGTCTGTATTTAGACTCACTTGAGGTCCTCCACCACTACCTGTCCCTCCGGACCACACGACGCTAAGTACCCCAGCGTTTCTCAGCCTGTGCTGACTCGTTGACTTGACTTGACTTGACTTCTGTCGGAAGGATGAAAACTATGAAAGTGAGATCTCCCCGATATGTTTCATAAATACTATCTCGTGCAATGGGACTTCTAGTCTCATCCACGAGTTATTTGTGACTTGGTCTTAAAAATATTATCAAATGTCAAATGTTGTGTGAAAGTACTTGGAATAGGATAAACTTTGTTACCCCTGGTATTTCAAAAGTTCTTATTTGTTTCCAGAGTCCGTAAATCGTCTCTCTCCCTACTAGAAAACGCTAATCATCGACATTGAAGTCCCGTTTCTAGTTTATACTCTACTCACTTCCCTATCCGATGGGTGAAGTCATAAGAACTCGAAGGTAACACCGAGTCGACCATTTCTTAGACGAATGTTACACCCTCTGGACCCAGACTCGGGACCCAACCCTACTAAGGGGACCTCTTCCCTAATCGATGAGTGAGGTCATAAGACCGGACCTCTTGAGGCACCTGCTATATCAGGTACCCCAGTCTTTCTCAGCCTGTGCTGACTCTCTGAAAGTGAAAGTGTGAAAGTCTTATGTCTACCTAAAACTGTCCTCACTGTCTACCCTCTCGCCCTCAAAATCTATTTATGTCGTCGTTTTCGAACAGGAGTCATTAAGGTATAATGAAAAATTAGAGACAAATACTTGGATACAAATATTTAAGGGAAACCTTATGACGACTTAGACGTACAGACGTTAAAAGCCTTAGATGGGAATGACGGGAAACTTTTAGACCTTTTACAAAAAAGTAGAAATTAGAAGGACGTGTACCAAGTACTTAAGACTACTAATGATTACCTCTAATATGATAAGTAAATAAGTGTCTATGAATAACTTTGGGACTATACGAGTTCCGGTTCCGGGACCTTGGTACCCCCGATGATGTTCCTTCATACATATGTTTGTTGATGGGGTGTTTCGTCTTTAGACAATTCACGGAGTCGCCTCGAGTTCGACCTAAATATCCTCCCGACTCTTCAAAGACCTCGTAAACAACCAAAGGTAAAGAAGAGGATGTTCATTAAGTAGACTGGAACCTTTAAAGTAGAATTTTTTTACTAATTGACAAAAAAAAAATTCGTTGAAGGAGAGGGTCCGATGAGAGTCCCAAACGACTCCTGCCAAGTTGAACTTCCAGAAAGAGATAGCCTTCTGACTCCGTTAAATCTTCGACTATCTGACGCCCAGAGAGACGGGAGGCCAAGTTATGAGTGACATGTAACAGAGGTCTCTCCGAAAGGAGTCCGGATATGAAAGAACAAGACCTATAAGAAATTTCATAGAAAAGAACACAAATCGTATAAACGGTCTCGGTGGACTGAAATTGGAAATTTCTCATCGGAAACCGTCCTTCCGGGTCCTTCTCAATACCGAGACACTGCGTGATAGGGTAGGAATGGAGTAGCACGCCCAATCAAACAGATTGGGAGTCCGACCGGGACTTCTTACCTTGTAGAATAGGTGCATTTTTACAAGACCCCTAAGACTAGGAGATTCTCTCATTAAATAGGTTCCAGAGTTCTCGACTTTTCACCATCTGGAACCTAAACTTGTAGCGATAAAGACTGGAGTTTCGGGTACACAAGGGGTGTTGCATAATTGGTGCTACTTCACATAAAAATTTAAGTAGAAGGACCAAAACATTTTGAGAAAATTTTTCGAGAGTCAAGTAGTTTCAAAGGAGAAGTCCGAGCACCTAAAGTCGACGAGTTGCTCGTAAATAAACGGTGAGTTTCAGACCCTTGTAGTGAACGGAAGAGGCCATAGGAGCAAGTAAGTAATGACACTAAGAAATATTGAAATATCAGTGTCAATAAGAAGAAACACAAACGGATAATCGTACAACTTTAAAGGATGCCAGGAAAAATTTGTTGACAACATTAAGAGAAAAGAAGATAAAAAACTTGAGGGTCTACCGGTAGAGGGTGAAAAAAAACATTATCCTCCTCCCGTCACGTCTTTTTTTTTTTTCTCATCATATCAATTGACCCCTAACAAAATAACATAGAAAAACAGTCTGCAAGACGATAGAAAATTTCAAATTACAAGAGTGAAATTTGAAATTTGTAGATCCCCTACAAATCACAAGAGTGAAATTTGTAGATCCCCTCGGATCTACGGTTGCTTCGTCGTTCTTGTTCCGTTTTGGACCAGTCATCCATTTTGTTCCGCGCCTCAGGACGGGGATTTCGGTCCCGGTCCCCCGCCCCGCCTCGCGCCCGTCCCCCGCCCCGCCTCGCGCCCGTCCCCCGCCTCGCCTCGCGGCCATCCCCCGCCCCGACGCGAGCCCGCGCGCCCGGAATATCAGTGGGCCTTCCGCGCGGACCAGGGGCGACCGCTTGCGTCGTCCGGGAGCTCCCTTGGAGCCGGGACTCTCGGGAGACGCGGAGAAGAGAGGCGTCTGGGCGCGCCGCAGTCGGGCGGGCATGAGCGACTCAGACGGGGGCGCCGGCGACGGCACGCCGGACGCAGCGGAGGGCATCAAGGGGCTGTCCGATACCGGCGGGCGGAGGACGCTCAGCGGAGGCGGCGGGAGCCGCTGTGCCGGCCGGCCACCGCCGAAGAGCGCGCTGGCGCGCGCCCTCGGCCGCCGGAGGCGCCCTCGGCTCCCGGCCCGGACCCGCCGCCGCGCCGCGGCTGCGCCTGCGACTCGCATAGCCCCGCTCGCGTCTCGTCCACTCCGCGCGCGCGCGCGCCCCCGCGCGGCTCGAGCACCCAGGAGACCACCGTCGCGGAGGCAGCGGAGGTCTCCAAAGGTCAAGACAGCAGGAGAGGGCCCGCGGCCGGACGCCCGGTGTTCGGGTCGGGGCGACGGAAGAGGCACAGGGGCCCGACCAGCAGGGCACGCCAGCGAAGGAGGAACAGGCCAACGGTTCAACGAAGAGTCCAGGTAGCTGCGAACCGGCCCTTGACCCCGGACCCTGGGGGCTAAAGGGACAGGGTCGCGGAGGACTCGGGAGTCCTGAACCGACGACGACCAAGAGGCACGACAAACCGCACCTAGATTGGAAACGGGGCGCCACTTGGAGCGTGGGTCAAACACAGCGCCGGTCCCGAAAGAAGACCCGGGAGAAGGAGGACGGCCCAGACCTTTGCAAGACAGAGGTTCAGGTAAATCCCATGTGGGCGAACAGGGGCTCGAAGGGACACACGAGGGAGACCACGCACGATTCGGAGAAGCCCGCACAGGATGGGCAACGCTGGGGGACCTGACAACGGGTGGTCCGAGGAGACAGGCACCCTAAGAGATCCGTTCTTATGACCTCACCCTACGGTACGGGAAGAGGTGAGGACCAACGACAGCCTATTTTTCAGGGGACGAAACCTGACCGTTCGGTCCCAAAATTTGACCCGAAACTGTGAATCATAGGTCAAACAGATTACAGACATTGACCCCCTATTCTCAGCACATCCGGAGTCTCCTAATTAATTTGTTTATCCTCGTATGTGTATAACGTCCCTCAGATCCCCCGAGTCATTTAGGGTGGACAATCGGAGTCGGTGGAGGATTCGGGAGTCGCAACTCAAAACACATGATTTACAGCTTTCTCTACACTTTTTTTAAACGGGTCTTATACAACGTCAAAATATAAGAACCCATCTAAACAAAGAGTTTCTGTGTTAGGGGAAATCTATGTTATCTCTCTTTACTTGAGTTTTAAAGTCTCAAATCGTGACACCACCTACCTCGGAATTATATTACATCCAGAGACTTATCGAGAGACTGGACGACAAGGCATCATCCTTCGTTCCTTTTGGTCGACCCAAACACAAGGAGAGATCAAAGAAACACTTCAAGGACTCTTATCCCACACCCTGGATGAGTAGAAAAGGGGGAATTAGACACTCCATCACCCACGAGTGATTTAAAAACAACACACTTGACACTTCCTCTATTACCCCTTCCGTTCGACCCCAATAAGCAATGAAAGGTCAGAAACTGCAAGTAGATGGACCTACGGAACAAAAGATACAGCCAACGAAAGAACTTTTTAACACATATTTAACCCTGAGAATGACTTGTGTAAATACATTGTATAAATTTCCCCCCGATATCAGGTACCTGTGTTGAATCACTGATTTGTCGTTATTGTTTCGAATCGAGATCCCACGGGATCTTCTCGTCGTCAGGGGTTTAGAGGTCGGAAGTCATCACACACATTTGATACCTTTAGGAAGACAACATGAATGACAGCGAATCACATGGTCCGCAAAAAACTACAGTTTAGAGATCTGAAGAACCCAGAGTCTGTATATAAAGGGAAACCGAAGACCTGGAAACAAAAAGGATAATAATAATAATAAACATACAAGTTCTATTCAAAATAAAGACTATTATCATGTGTCAAATCACTTGACCCTTATTTCTACAAGATCTAAATTGTTAACTTACTAAATTGCTAAATCATTAGTGATCTGTGTAGTTAAAGATAGAAATCGATTCGTATAGTATTGAAAACTATCTTAATCCTTTTGTAAATAAACTCCATATTGTATTTAGTATTTTATATGACTATTTATATTTTAAGTCACTAAAAATCGTTTAGAAATCCCAAGACGTCGGTAATGGTATAGAATTAAACAGGTCGGTATTTGTGCTAGGTCGGCCTCTTCCGTTACCGTGGGGTGAGGTCATGAGAACGGACCTTTTAGGGTACCTACCTCCTCAGACCATCCGACGTCAGGTACCCTAGAGCTTCTCAGCCTGTGCTGACTCGTTGAAGTGAAAGTGAAAAGTTACAGTACGTAACCTCTTCCTTTACCGTTGGGTGAGGTCACAAGAACGGACCTCTTAGGGTCCCTGCCCCCTCGGACCACCCGACGGCAGATACCCCAGTGTGTCTCAGCCTGTGCTGACTTCACTGAATCGTCGTCGTCGTTTGTGCTAGGTCACGACCTTGTTAAAGTAAAGTGGTCCGTCAAACTGTAAAAGGTCAGTCAGGGCTACAGGTTGGGATCAAGGTCTGTTGGTGAGTAGACGTGACAGTAATGTCTAAAAGGAAAAGACCCTTTAAATACATAATTATATACATAGTCAAGTCAAGTCAGCGAGTCAGCACAGACTGAGAAACGCTGGGGTACTTAGCGTCGTGCGGTCCGGAGGGACAGGTAGTGGTAGAGGGCCCCAAGTGAGTCCGAGTACAGGTAGCTCAGACACTACGGTAGGTCGGTAGAGTAGGACCCAGTAGGGGAAGAGGAGGACGGGGGTTAGGGAGGGTCGCAGTCTCAGAAAAGGTCACTCAGTAGAGAAGAGTACTCCACCGGTTTCATGACCTCGAAGTCGAAATCGTAGTAAGGAAGGTTTCTTTAGGGTCCCAACTAGAGGAAGTCTTACCTGACCAACCTAGAGGAACGTCAGGTTCCCTGAGAGTTCTCAGAAGAGGTTGTGGTGTCAAGTTTTCGTAGTTAAGAAACCGCGAGTCGGAAGAAGTGTCAGGTTGAGAGGGTAGGTATGTACTGGTGTCCTTTTTGGTATCGGAACTGATCTGCCTGGAATCAGCCGTTTCATTACAGAGACGAAAACTTATATCATAGATCCAACCAGTATTGAAAAGAAGGTTCCTCATTCGCAGAAAGTTAAAGTACCGACGTCAGTGGTAGACGTCACTAAAACCTAGGGTCTTTTTATTTCAGACTGTGACAGAGATGACAAAGGTGTAGATAAAGGGTACTTCACTACCCTGGTCTACGGTACTAGAAACAAAAGACTTACAACTCGAAATTCGGTTGAAAAAGTGAGAGGAGAAGTTGAAAGTAGTCCTCTGAAAAATCAAGGAGAAGTGAAAGACGGTATTCCTACCACAGTAGACGTATAGACTCCAATAACTATAAAGAGGGCCGTTAGAACTAAGGTCGAACACAAAGAAGGTCGGGTCGCAAAGAGTACT